>JARBWK010000011.1:97391126-97441465 GCA_030556195.1 Anolis apletophallus | reverse complement strand
CTTGATTTCTTTTGAACTTGAACAGAGCTTGTGAGTATATTATTATATCCATTACTAACGCCTAGGTAAAAGGGAAGATTTAAAATCTCACCCTAACAACAATACAATAAGCAATCTGAATTATATACATATCAAATAACTAGTATAGGAGGCTTGTAGAAGGTTGCTATTTCCAACAGAGGTTTATTGGAAATGGAGCAAGTGGTGTATATATTAGGCATGGTTAGGTTCGGTCGGAATCTTCATAATTCAGAATAAATGTGGAAAGATTTGCTTTTTGAAGCGATTTCAAAGTTTTTCAGGAAACTGGAAGTCCCTTTGCCCTTCAGAAGCCTTTTCTGCCATTTCTGTTACAAAACGGTAAGTCGGAAATGATTCAGCATTTCCCTGCTGCTCTTCCCTGGCCTCGGCTCAAGCCTGGGAACCCATGTTAAAGCAGAGTGGATGAATTCCCCCCTCCTTTCCCCTCCGATTCTGCCTGGGTCCTGGAAAGCCATGTTAAAGCAGTCTGGATGAATTTCCCCTCTTCCTTTCCCCTCCCATTCTGCCTGGGTCCTGGAAAGCTGTGTTAAAGCAGCCTGGATGAACCCCCGCGCCTTTACACTCCCATTCTGCCCGGGTCCTGGAAAGCCGTGTTAAAGCAGCCTGGATGAATTTCCCCTTCCTTTCCCCTCCCATTCTGTCTGGGTCCTGGAAAGCCGTGTTAGAGCAACCTGGATGAATTTTCCCCTCTCCTCCTTCTGACTCTTTTCCTCCTCTTCCCCTGCTTAAGCGGCTGAGGGGGAAAAGGAAAGGGCCTGAGGATGTTAGGAATGATGGGAGTTGAAGTCCAAAACACCTGGAAGGAATACCTGATCTGCTCTCAGGCCCCATATACATTGCCATGTAATGCATCTTGAAACTGCATTATGTATATACTCAGTGATGTAGACTTCTATCATGCAGTTTAGCTGTCTTCTATGAGTCTCCATAATGCATAATGTAGTAGGTCTGCAGTTTGAATCCAGTTTAGCAGTTTGAATCCCGTTTTGCAGTTTGACGTGCCGACGGGAAGGTAATGGCACTCCATACAGTCATGCTGGACAACGTGCCTCTCTTAGAAATGGAGATGAGCATCACTCCCCAGAGTCCAACAGGACTAGACTGAATGTCATGGGGAAACCTTTACCTCTACTTTAATAATCTGAATTACGTGACAGGAGGAGGAGGATCGCCTCCTCCGCCCTCCTCTGCATTGACATCCGAGGCAGGCCTGGAGTGTAAGAGCCCCTCGGTCGGGAGTGGAAGAGCCCCTGAAGTTTCCCCAGTGCCATTAATGACGCTATTCCAAAGTTTCCAACGTTTTGGAAAGTTATGGATTTATTTTTGGGGGGGATCAGAATTCAATTCTGAATTGAACCACCAGCACCCCCTACATCCAAAAGAAGTTTTGAACCATTTTGAAGCCTAGTATGTGTGTGTGTGTGTGTGTGTGTGTGTGTGTGTAATGTCCAGGGTGGAAGAAAGAACCTTTGTCTGCTTAAAGCAAGTGTGAATGTTGCAATGGGAAAACTTGAACTACCATTTGAGTAGCCATGAAGTTTGCAAAGTCAATCAGTGAGGGTATCTGCATAGATGTAGCCTGGCCTTTGTTGCCTGGATACTGGTTACCAGGATATTGGTTCCAGTATTACAAAACACTATAATGAAGACAGTAAAGGATGAACACTACTCAGAAACAGGAGAACTCCAAATATCAAACAATCAAGGGCCAGTTAACACTAGGCTTGTGCGCGGAATTCGTTTCTTCTGTTTCCTCCATTTCTTTCAGTACTTTATTTATTTATTTATTTCAGGATTTTACCCCGCTCTTCTCAACCCCCGAGGGGGGACTCAGAGCGGCTTACAGTAAGGCACAATTCGATGCCCACACAGTAACAATATAAGACCCCAGAACCCTTCAACAATTAAAAGGGTTCTTAGATTACGGATGATCTTAGATTACGAAGTGGGATGTAGCGGCTGATGTGTTCGGACAAGTAAGCTGGGCCAGAACCGTATAGAGCTTTAAAGGTCAAAACTAGCACTTTGAATTGAGCTCGGAATTGGACAGGCAGCCAGTGGAGTTGACACAACAGGGGGGTGGTATGCTCCCTGTTTGTAGCTCCCGTTAGTAATCTGGCTGCCGCCCGCTGGACTATTTTCAATTTCCGAACTGTCTTCAAAGGCAGCCCCACGTAGAGTGCGTTGCAGTAATCTATTCGGGATGTGACCAGAGCGTGGACGACCGTAGCCAGATCAGACTTCCCAAGGTACGGGCGCAGCTGGCGCACGAGTCTTAACTCTGCAAAAGCTCCCTTGGCCAGCGCCGAGACCTGGGCTTCCAGGCTCACCGATGAATCCAGGATCACTCCCAAGCTGCGAACCTGCGTCTTCAGGGGGAGTGTAACCCCATCCAACACAGGCTGTAACCCTATGCCCTGTTCGGCCTTACTACTGACCAGGAGGACCTCTGTCTTGTCTGGATTTAGCTTCAATTTGCTAGCCCTCATCCAGTCCGACACAGCGGCCAACCACCGGTTCAAAGTCTGGACAGCCTCCTTAGTGACAGGTGGGAAGGAGTGACAGATCTGGACGTCACCTACGTACAGATAACACCTTACTCCGAAACTCCGAATGATCTCTCCCAGCGGTTTCATGTAGATGTTAAATACTTTGGGAGTCTATAACAGTAAGGGCCCTCCTGGTACGAAAACCCACCCAACAAGAAAGCAAGCAGGAGCCGATCTTGTTTCCTCCTCTGCTTTTCGGCATCACAGTTCAATCATTTTAATTAATACCCGAGCAAACAAAAAGAAAACCCTAATTCCCTGAAAACTACTCTCCTTTTCCAGGTGGTCATTCTCTTCCTTACCAGGAAGTGGGAAGCCTCCTTAAAATGTCTTGGAACGAGTGCATGCGTGGCTGCTGGCATGGTGCAGCCCGGGAGAGAAAGCACACGCCTGTCTGCAGCTGAGCTCCTCTCCTCTAGAGTAAGAAATAGAAAACTTGCCTCCGTGCCTTGTGTGGTATGCAGGCCTGGGAGAGAATGTGCGGGTGTTTGCCTGCAGCCAAGCATTTCTCCTCTAGAGTAGAAACAGGTAAGAAGCCTCCTTAAAACACACACCTGCCTGTAGCTCAGCACCTTTCCTCTAGACTAGAAACAGCTTCAATGCCTAAAATGACGGGAAGGAGAGACTGGGAAGCTCCTCCCTCTCATAATGGGCTGATAGAAAATTGATTTTTCAGCACTCCAGAGCAAAAAAACAGATACCTGCCCTCCTGATTTTGGGAGGCTCCCAAAAAAATGGATCGGGGCCCCCACCGAAAGTCAGGACACGAAATCGGTCAAGGTTTACCCGGATTGCACAAGCCTAGCTAACACCTCCCAAACAGAAGATGCATTCAGGCAACAAAGGCCAGGCTACCTCTATGCAGATACCCTCACTGATTGACTTTGCAAACTACAGTTGGATTTACAATGCAATATAATCCAGATGATCAAAACAGATAATCCACATTATCTGCTTTGAACTAATTATATGAGTCTACACAGCCATATAATCCACTTCAAAGCAGATAGTCTGGATTTCTATGGAAGTGTCGATGGGACCTATGATTTCAAACTAGAAGTACATTCATAAATACAACCAACTAAGTAACTAATACAAGACCGATTAAGATGGGAAAAGTGAGATGCATGCAATCATGAACTCTCAAAGTATAGAAAAGAAAAATGAAAACGAGGACAGAGTTCCTTTTATTCAGAAAGAGGGGACACTGCAACATTTTGTTGCAAGTCACACCTGCCTAAGGCTGTTTCCTAGGTCATGCTATTCCCTGAATCAGTTGCTGTGGAAAACTAGTCCAACAGCACCACCAGCTGCATTTTTCTTTATCCGAACCTAACCTAGTCCTAAAATAACAGGATTTAGTGCTCTACACAGACATGAGTTTATATTTGACACTGTTACCCCAATCAAGGGTTCAACTTGTGATAATATCTTGTTTGTTTTTAAAATTAAGATATTTCCAGCTTGGAACCACAACTGGAATGTGGTGCGAATGAAATCAAAGTCTCTTTGGAAAAATGTATCCTGAATCAAATGGGGATCTATAATGTAGTCATGTACTTGAGGGACTACAAGTGCGCTGGTTTCGAAGAAAAGCAAAACAGGACCATGATCTCAGTGGTCACTCCCACACAAGGTGGCCAATGCGGAACACAGTTGACAGTAGGTTTCCTATTCAGTGTAAAAGCAATACACATGAATACTGTAAGATGAAGGCTGATTAGTAGCATCCCAAAACTAATTAAGAGGGTTTTAAAAATAAAAAACAAACAAACAAACAAACCACCCATTGCCTTTAGTTTGCATGACCCTTTTGTGATGTTATAAAGTTGCTGGATTGGGTTAGCTTTGTAACTGGGGTGCAATATGATCCGTGACTGGCTAAAATATGATCCCTGATTTGCTGGAATCTTGAAATCATAGGTCCCATCCACACTGCCATATAAAATCCAGATTACCTGCTTTGAACTGGATTATATGGCAGTGCAGACTCAGGCCCCATCTACACTGCCATATAATCCAGATTAACAAAGCAGATGATCAACGTTTTCAGTTTTGAACTGGATTATATGAGTCTACACTGCCATATAATCCAGATCAGATTTGATATGGCAGTATAGATGGGGCTTCATACAATTAAGTTAAAATCAGATAATCCAGATTATCTGCTTTGATAATCTGGATTCTATAGTAGTATAGATCCAACCAGGGCCATAGCCAGAAAAAAATTCCCAGGGGGAGGGGTGAAACTTTTTTTATAGGAAATCATGAAGAGTAGTTTCATAACACAATATAATTTAAATTGTATGATTCATTCTAAATTTTTATATAGACTAAATTGAATCATTTTTTATTTTAGTTACAAAGTTTCAAGTCTTAGAATAACTTAATATGACTGTTAATTGGTAATTTATAGTTACAAAAGAATACCACAACGTCTGTTGGAAACACTTGAAAAGTGTGCTTCTTATGTATGTTTTCAAATGTTTAAGAGTTGAACCCCCCCCCCTCTCTCTCCACACACACACACACACACACACACACACACGTTAAATTGGCATATCTAAAAATCAAGAACAATGACCCATACACATTATCAATTTTTTAGAAACTACATTAAATACATTTAATCTGGTACTTAATTATGCAAAAATTCTTGATAGTTTAGGAGAAATTAAAGTAGAAACTTTTAAAGCAACCACAAATTATGTTTTTTGGGATTACAATCCCCCAAATGGATGAGACTTGGCATAAGACAAAAACACAGCCCTAAAAAACACTACCAGGATATTCACCACAATGAATATAAGCAATATCATGAAGTTAGGAGCTGAGTTGCTTTCCTTCTTTTTCCACTCCACAGAAAAATGAAACCCACGCTACATATAGTAACACACTATATCTGGCAGATGGGACTGTCACCAGGGAGGATGAAATCAAAATTAATTTTCACTGCTCGTACCCGCTGGATATGGAAATCAGCCTTGAAACAGCCATCCAGCCCATTGTCAGGTGAGGCATTACTTATTAAAGGAACAGCTATTCATCTTGGCTAATGATACTTTCATTTCTATTTAGCACTCCTACCATGGGAGTATAATATAAGGGAAAAGCTCTTGTTAGCTCATCCCCCATAAGCTATACAGAGAGCAGAAAAGGACACGGGGAGGAACTGGCGAATGACCCCAATGTCCTAGGACTCATGGACAGGTTGATGGAATTATTTATTTATTGTGTCAAAAGCAAATTGGGAATACAGTAAAAATGTATAAAAAACCACAAAGTTAAAAGCTTGGCATTATACTAAATTTCCTTTGACCAGAAGCTGGCCACTTGGAATGCCTCTGGTGTTGTTCTAAGAAGGCCCTCAACTGTGCACATGGCAGGACTTAGGCTGCATTGTAGTAAGTGGTCTGTGGTTTGCTCTTCTTCACACTCACATATTGTGGACTCCACTTTGTAGCCACATTTCTTAAGGTTGGCTCTGCACCTTGTGCTGTTCAGTGCCTTCCAAGTCGCCAAGTCTTCTGTGAGCCCAGGAGGGAGTTTGTCATTTGGTATCAGCCTTGGATTGAAATTCTGGGTTTTAGCCTGCCACTTTTGGACTCTTGCTTTTCTCGCGGCACAGCAGGAGGTCCATCATGGCACACTAGTGTGCCATGGCACACTGGTTGAGAAAGACTGCTCTAGAGTGGCTTTTGGCTATTTGAAACCAAAGTGAATGGAAGAGGTGGCCTAAACTATATATGTCAATAATAATGAGATTTCAAAGGAGGTAAAGGGGAATGTACATCAAAAATGACCAAAAAGGACATGTCTTTGTCAGAATTATAGCTCAAAAGCTATGAAACAGAGGCCCCTTTAACACTGCCATATAATCCAAGACGGTTTAGGTGTGCATGGACATTCCAGATTTATATTGTCGAAGGCGTTCATGGCCGGAATCACTGGGTTGCTGTGAGTTTTTTTTGTCTGCATGGTCATTTTCCAGCAGCATTCTCTACTGATGTTTTGCCTGTATCTGTGGCTGGCATCCTCAGAGGTCTGTTGGAAGTGTAGCAATTAGAGTGTATACATATCAGTGGAATGCCCAGGGTGAGAGAAAGAACCCTTGGCTATTTAAAGCAAGTGTGAATGTTTCAATTAGCAAGCTTGAATTAGCATTGGAGTAGCCATGAAGTTTGCAAAGTCAGTGAGGGTATCTGCATAGAGGTAGCCTAGCCTTTGTTGCCTGGATACTGGTTACCAGTATTAAAAACACACCAGAATTAGGACAGTAAAGACTGAACACCCCTCATAAACAGGAGAACTCCAGATAGCAAATTATCAAGAATCAGTTAACACCTCCCAAACAGAAGATGCCTTCCGGCCACAAAGGGCAGGCTATGTCTGAATTTACACTGCAATATAATATAAATAATAATAATAATAATAATAAACTTTATTTATAAGCCGCTTCCCTCTCCCCAAAGGGGACTTGGAGCGGCTTACATGGGGCCGTGCCTAAACCACAAATCACATAATATCAAACATCAAAAACAATAAACACAATAAAACAGCAAACACAGTAAAATGAATACATCTAACAAAACACTATAACTGTTGTGGTTGAGCAACCTGAGCCTGTAGTTGCTACAGGTAGTAATTGGGAAGAGGAGAGTTTGTCAGATATGTCCTTGGAAGAGGGAGGTTTGGGCGTGCCTCCTGCAGCTGGGAAAAAGAGGGCTGCAAGTGATGAGCATTTGGAAGAGGCAGAACATAGGAGGAAGGTCCGACAAATACTTAGGGAGCCTACCAGTGATGAGACCTTTGAGGGGTTTGACGTGGAGTTACCCTCAGAAGACAGTGATACTGAGCTGGACTCAGCACTGGTGCAAGATGTCAGGAATGTGTTAAATGCTGAGTCCAGCGAAAGTTCATTTTTTGGTTTTTCCAGTGATAATAGTTAATAGCCTAGTGGGAATGTGGAATTGGACTGGGGCGCTTTAACTGCAGAGCAAAGATGGGACAATTGGAGGAACACACCCAGGGCTGCAGCTGAGGGCACTAGGGCAGATTTGGGTGTGGAGTCTGATGACTCTGATTTGTAAGGGTATAACAGTAAGGCTTGGGGATTTGGGAATCTGCGGTCGGCCAAGGTGTTGCTGTGGGTTGCTGGTTCCTGTATCTTGTGATTTTGTGGGTTCGTGTCCTGGTTCTTGATTCCCAGCAAGCTTGTCTGCCGCGTCCTGTTTGAACATTTCCTGTGTTGCTCTCCTGGAATGTGAAGCACTCCTTCTTTCCTTCTCTGGCACTCCTTCTTTCCTTCTCTGGGGTCTTCGCATCACAGACTACAAGCCGAGTTACAGCTCAAGTTTCGTTTGAAGACGGACGTCTCATCTATTTTGCTTTCGGTTTGGGGTGTGGGTTTTTTTTGGAACGCCGGATTGAGGCTATGTTGTGTTAAGAATAAACTGTATATATTTTTACTAGCTTGGTGTTGTCTTGCCATCTGTGGGAGTCGTGACAGATTGGCCGACCGCCACAGACAAAGCTAGAGTGTTTGTTTGCATTCTCCTGTTTTGTTTTGTTTTTTTGGCACAAAGCTAAGCTATGGAAGCTTTGACGGCCGAAGTGGCCCAGTTAAGAGGACTAATTAAGGACTTGCAAAGTGCAAACAAGACTACTAGCAATGTACCTCGTGTAAAGCCAACGCCTCCGGGCAGATTTGATGGAGAAAGACACAAGCTGCAAGCCTTTCTGGCCGAGGTGGAACTTTTTCTGGCACAGGCTACTTCAGTGGACTTCCCTTCAGACGCTGCGAAGGTGGCTTATGTCATGGGACTTTTGAGTGGCCAGGCCGCAGAATGGGCTGTCAACCTTGTCACAGGACAAGACCCCATTATTACCAACTGGGGTGACTTTAAGAAAGCTTTGCACAAAGTGTTTGGGGACCCCTTAAGGGTACAGGTGGCGGAGTTAGAACTGTTTCGTTTACATCAAGGTCGTGATTCATTGTTATCTTATCTGAATAAGTTTAAAGCCCTGCAGAACAAGGTTAATTGGGGAGATCGACCTCTGATGTCCAGTTTCTTCATGGGGTTGCGGGCTGAGCTAAAAAGGAGCTGGCCCGGTTGCCTCCTGTAGAAACCTTGCAGGATTTAATTGACCATACGTTGAGGTTGGATGCATTGTTGGAATTTCCAAAGCATGCTGCTATTTTTGGGGAATTGCCGGTACGGCAGGATAGGTTCCGTCCCTCTGCAGTAAGAGAGGACGAGCCTATGCAAATAGGAGTGTTTACAAGATTATCCTCTGGGGAGAAGGAAAGGAGGAGGAGGTTGGGATTATGTCTGTATTGTGGAGATTCGGGGCATTTTGCTCAAAAATGTTCTAAAAACCTAGTCAGTTGCAGGGAAGCGGGCAACCCCAACGTGTGTAAAGCCCAGCACGTTGGGGTTAACTGTAAGACTCCCCAGGAGGGAAGATCATGTTTTTGTTCACCTTAAGATCATTAAGGGCAATGGGGAATTTTTATTTACATGGGCTCTAGTGGATTCTGGTGCAACTTCATCTTATATGGATAGTGAGTTTGTTAAAAACACTAAAATATCCATTGCAAATAAGAAAGAGGCGGTTTGGGTGGAAGGTGCTGATGGCAGGATGTTGAATGCTGGGGTGGTGGATCAGGAAACAGTGGGGCTGTCTTGGGAACTACAAGGGAGGACTGAAAAGTTCACCTGGGATATTACTAGGATCCCTAGATATACTGTAATTTTGGGCATGTCCTGGTTAAGCGCTGTGAACCCGGCTATTAATTGGAGGAAAAGGCAGTAACTTTGCCAAGACAAGTGTGCTTGGCCCTAGTGGATCATGAGGATTTGGAGGGGGTTCCTGCTGATTATTTTGAGTTTCGGGATGTGTTTGGGAAAAAGGGGCTGATAAATTACCTCCACATAGGCCGTATGATTGCGCTATAGATCTGGTGGACGGAGCAAAGTTGCCTGCGGGACGTTTTGTACGCTCTTTCTGTTCCAGAGCGGAAGGCTCTTCGAGACTTTCTCGATGACAATTTAAAGAAGGGATTCATACGGCCCACTCATTCGAGCACTGCCGCGCCAGTCTTTATTGTAGCTAAAAAAACCGGGGACTTGCGGTTGGTGTGTGACTATCGCATTCTCAACAAATACACGGTGAGGGATCGGTACCCGCTCCCTTTGATTCCTGAATTGCTATCCAGGGTGCAAGGGGCCACAATGTTTACTAAATTAGATTTACGGGGGGCGTACAACCTGGTACGTATTAGGGCAGGGGATGAATGGAAGATGGCGTTTAATACGTGCTACGGCGCCTACGAAAATTTGATCATGCCGTTCGGACTTACCAACGCCCCCGCCGTGTTTCAGCGACTGATGAATGATGTGTCCGCGATTTGTTGGACAAGTTTGTCGTGATTTATTTAGATGATATTCTTATTTTTTCAAATAATGAACAACAACATAGAGAACATGTGCGTCAGGTGTTGCTTCGGCTGAGGCAAAATGGACTATTTGCTAAGGCCTCCAAGTGCGTTTTCCATGTGTCTGAGGTGGAGTTTTTGGGGCATATTATTTCTGGGAAAACCCAAATGATGGATCCGCATAAGCTGGATACAGTGGAGTCCTGGGGGGATTTGGCGTCCAAAAAAGATGTACAGCGATTTTTGGGGTTCACTAATTATTATCGTGAATTTATCCCGGGTTATGCTAACCTCACGGTGCCATTGACTAGGTTATTGCAAAAGGGTAAAAGTTTTGTTTGGGCACAGGAGGAGCGGGACGCATTTAATGGGATCAAGCGCAGTTTTCAGATGAATAATGTATTAATGTTACCAGATGTCGACAAGCCCTTTATAGTCGAAGCAGATGCATCTAGTTTTGCATTGGGGGCGGTATTGTCTCAGGAGGTTGGACAGGGTAAGCTCAGACCATGCGCCTTCTATTCCAGACAGCTCACAGAGTGCGAGCGCAATTATACAATTTGGGAAAAAGAGCTTTTGGCCATAAAGGTATCATTCGAGGTGTGGAGACATTGGCTGGAAGGGGCTCGGCATCAAGTAATTGTGTTGTCCGATCATAAGAACTTGGAGCATCTTTTAACCGCTCGAAAGTTAAATCAGCGGCAGATTCGATGGGCGTTGTTCTTTACGGCGTTTTGATTTTGTAGTTAAGTTTGTAGATGGCAAGGCCAACGCTAGAGCGGATGCTCTATCTAGAAAACCTGAGTATAAAGGGGAGTGCGAGGTGGCATTGCAAACAGTACTTCCGGTATCCAGGCTACATGCGATTACTGAGGGTACTCCTACATTGTTTGATAGGATAGTGGCCAGTCAGGCCACTGATGGGTGGACACAGGAGCAGTTGGCACTGTTAGACAGTGAAACTCGAACCACGGTGCCGAATTTAAAGAGTGTGGATGGGAAATTGCGGCATAATGAACAATTGTATGTGCCTGCAGGGCCTTTACGTTTGGACGTGATTCAAGCTCATCACGATGAACCAATGGCGGGTCATTTTGGGCGATTCAAGACAGTCCAGGCCATCCTCCAAAGTTATTGGTGGCCCAGGATGAGGTGTGATATATTGCGATTTTGTGACACCTGTGTGATTTGTCAGCAATGTAACACGATGTGGGAAGCCTCGTGGGTTGTTATCTCCGTTACCCGTGCCTCAGAGACCCTGGCAGATCATTTCCATGGATTTCATCTCCGACCTTCCCCGGACCCGTGGGTATACTTGTATTTGGGTGGTGGTGGATTTGTTCACAAAGCTGGCACATTTTATTCCGTGTTCTCGGGTACCTACGGCAGTGGTGTTGGCCAAGTTATACACTAAACATATTTTTCGGTTACATGGTGCCCCTGAGATCATCATTTCGGATCGTGCACCTCAATTTGTCTCTCGTTTCTGGCGCCAATTCCATGCGGAATTGGGTACCACGCTCAATATTTCTACGGCGTTTCATCCGCAGACAGATGGGCAAGCGGAACGCGTGAATGGCTTTCTGGAGCAATATCTTCGTTGTTTTTGTCTGCAGCAGTCGGGGGATTGGGCTCAGTGGCTCTCAGTGGCAGAGTTTGCGTATAACAACGCCACACACACGGTCAGCCGGCATTCTCCTTTCGAACTAATGTATGGGTATCATCCCGGTTGGGGGGCGGCGCCGGCGCAGAATGTGGTGACTGGGGACGTACAGTATCGTTCTAGTGAACTGAAGGCACTGCATGACGTGGCTCGCGCCTTATTAGTGGATGCTAAGGCATCGCAAAAGTCCAGCGCTGACCGTTTGAGACAACCAGGGAATGAACTGCGGGTGGGAGATTCGGTTTGGTTATCGTCCAAGCATTTGCGGACGGCAGGGAGTAAATTTGCTGCTCGTTTCTTGGGGCCTTTCCCCATTGTAGCTCAGATCCCGCCAGTGGTTTTTAAGCTACGGTTACCTCCATCACTGAAGGTCCATCCCGTCTTTCACCGTTCACTTTTGAAACTGGACACTTCTGCACAACGCCCCGCGTTGGCTCGATATCTGCGGGCGCCTGCCGCGTCGCCGGCCGGGGGGGGCCTTCGCGGGGGGGGGATAGTGTTGTGGTTGAGCAACCTGAGCCTGTAGTTGCTACAGGTAGTAATTGGGAAGAGGAGAGTTTGTCAGATATGTCCTTGGAAGAGGGAGGTTTGGGCGGGCCTCCTGCAGCTGGGAGAAAGAGGGCTGCAAGTGATGAGCATTTGGAAGAGGCAGAACATAGGAGGAAGGTCCGACAAATACTTAGGGAGCCTACCAGTGATGAGACCTTTGAGGGGTTTGACGTGGAGTTACCCTCAGAAGACAGTGATACTGAGCTGGACTCAGCACTGGTGCAAGCTGTCAGGAATGTGTTAAATGCTGAGTCCAGCGAAAGTTCAGGTTTTGGTTTTTCCAGTGATAATAGTTGGCCTAGTGGGAATGTGGAATTGGACTGGGGCGCTTTAACTGCAGAGCAAAGATGGGACAATTGGAGGAACACACCCAGGGCTGCAGCTGAGGGCACTAGGGCAGATTTGGGTGTGGAGTCTGATGACTCTGATTTGTAAGGGTATAACAGTAAGGCTTGGGGATTTGGGAATCTGCGGTCGGCCAAGGTGTTGCTGTGGGTTGCTGGTTCCTGTATCTTGTGATTTTGTGGGTTCGTGTCCTGGTTCTTGATTCCCAGCAAGCTTGTCTGCCGCGTCCTGTTTGAACATTTCCTGTGTTGCTCTCCTGGAATGTGAAGCACTCCTTCTTTCCTTCTCTGGACGGGTCTTCGCATCACAGACTACAAGCCGAGTTACAGCTCAAGTTTCGTTTGAAGACGGACGTCTCATCTATTTTGCTTTCGGTTTTGGGTGTGGGTTTTTTGGAACGCCGGATTGAGGCTATGTTGTGTTAAGAATAAACAGTATATATTTTTACTAGCTTGGTGTTGTCTTGCCATCTGTGGGAGTCGTGACACTGGGGAGATAAGAGTAGGGCCAAAACGTCAAGAGTCGCAAAGGGGAAGGAAGTCCAAAAAAGACGGGCGTTGAGGGATCTAGTCTCCAAAGGCTAGGCGGAAAAACCAGGTTTTCGGTTGTCCCTTAAAGGCTTCCAGTGAAGGGGCATTCCTGATCTCTCCCGGAAGGGGATTCCAAAGTCGGGGGGCCGCAGAGGAGAAAGCTTTCTCCTTAGTATTCACACACCGGGTCTGTGAAACTGGTGGAGGCGAAAGGAGGGCCGCCCCCGAGGAGCGAAGGGCTTGAGCTGGTTCATGGGGGGAGAGCTGGTCGCAAAGGTAGGTGGGTCCCAAACCGTTTAGGGCTTTGTAGGCGATCACCTGCACCTTGAATTGGGCCCAGAAAATAAACGGCAGCCAGTGGAGCTCTTTAAACAGGGGGTCAACCGCTCCCTGTACCCAGCCCCGGTTATTAATCTGGCCACCGAGCGTTGGACAAGCTGAAGCCGTCTTCAAGGGAAGCCCCACGTAGAGCGCATTGCAGTAATCCAATCTAGTGTGGACCACCATAGTCAAGTCAGATTTCACGAGGTGTGGTCGCAGTTGGCACACAAGTTTTAACTGTGCTAAGGCTCTCCCAGCCACCGCCGACACCTGAGCATCAAGCATTAGCGCTGAGTCCAGGAGAACCCCCAAACTGCGGACCTGTGACTTCAGGGGGAGTGTAACCCCGTCCAGCACAGGTTGCCACCCAATACTCCGATCAGATGAGCGACTGACCTGGAGGACCTCTGTCTTATCGGGATTGATCCTCAGCCTATTCCTCCTCATCCAAACTGTCACAGCGGCCAGGTACTGGTCCAGTATCCAAGGGGCTTCCTTGGAATCTGGTGGAAAAGAGTAGTGGAGTTGAGTGTCATCTGCGTATTGATGGCACCGTACTCCAAAACTCCGGATGACCTCACCCAGCGGTTTCATGTAGATCAGGGCTGTCCAACTGGAGGCCCCGGGGCCGTACACAGCCCCCCAGCCTGTTGGACACGGCCCCCGCTATGCCCCCGGCCGCCATTTTTATTTTTTAAAAAAATGTAAAAAAAATTTAAAAAATATGGCGGCCGGGGGAGGCGGGGCAGGGAGGAGGAAGTGAGCCAGCTCCTCCTCCCTGCACCGCCCCCTCCGTCCCTCTCTCGCCGGCGCCTATGCAAACCGGTTTGCATCAGCGCCGGTGAGAGAGGACAAGGCGGTGCAGGGAGGAGGAAGAGAGCTAGCTCCTCCTCCCTGCACCGCCCTCTTCTTCCCTCTCTCGCCGGCGCCGATGCAAACCGGTTTGCATCGGCGCCCGGTGAGAGAAGGACAAGGTGGTGCAGGGAGGAGAAGCCAGCTCTCTTCCTCCTCCTGCCCCGCCTCCTCCTTCTCTCCCTTCCCACGCGTTGGGCGGCGATCTCCGGCGCGGCGGTGGGGAGAGAGGCGAGCAGCGGGAGAGGCTCCCCACCAGCTCGTCCTTTCCTCCTAAAGCCGTGACATGCCGGCTTCCTCAGAAGGGCGATTCGGTTGCTTCGCCCTTCTGAGGAAGCCGGCATGTCACGGCTTTAGGAGGAAGGACAAGCTGCGGGGGAGCCTCTCCCCGCGGCTCGCCCCTCTCTCCCCGCCGCCGCGGCAGGAGATCGCCGCCCGACGCGGAGGGAAGCGGTGCGAGCGGGGAGGAGCAGGAGTGGCTACGGAGGAAGCCGGCTGCCTTCTTCCTCTGTAGGCACTCCTGCTTCTCCCCGCTCACCCCTGCCGCCTGGGATCTGAGGAGCGGTGCGAGCGGGGGGAAAGAGGAGGGGCTACGAGAGCGAGTGCCCCCGCCCCCCGCGAGTGGCCCCGCCCCCCGCTTACTGATCACCTCCGGCCCCCCAGGTGATCAGTGACACTTCTTCCAGCCCTTGAGTTGGAAGAAGTTGGACAGCCCTGATGTAGATGTTGAATAGCATGGGGGATAAAATAGAACCTTGCGGGACCCCACAGGTCAAAGGCCAGGGGTCCGAGCAGGAATCCCCCAGCTTCACTGACTGGGAATGATCCTCCAGGAAGGAACGGAGCCACAGAAGAACCGTGCCACCAAGTCCCATCCCGGCGAGTCTCCCCAGAAGGATACCGTGGTTGACGGTATCGAAAGCTGCTGAGATGTCCAAGAGAACGAGCAGAGACACACTCCCCCTGTCCAGCTCTCTGTGGAGGTCATCCACCAAGGCGACCAAAGCTGTCTCGGTACTGTGCCCAGGCCTGAAACCAGACTGTGAACAGTCCAGATAATCGGTGTCATCGAGGAAACCCTGGAGCTGCGAGGCAACCACCTGCTCCAGAACCTTGCCCAGAAAGGGGAGGTTGGAGATAGGTCTATAGTTGTTACAGTTTGTTGGATCAAGAGAGGTCTTCTTTAACAAAGGCCTCACCACCGCCTGCTTAAGTCAGGAGGGGAAGATCCCCTGGCTCAGTGAGGCATTTATTATCACAACAAACCACTCTAACAACCCCTCTCTAGCCAGCTTCACCAGCCAGAAAGGGCAAGGATCCAGAGCGCAAGTGGTCGCCCTCACAGTCCCAAGGATCCCCTCCACGTCATCAGGAAGAACAAGCCGGAAAGAATCCCACAAGATGGAACAGACAGATGCCTCGGGTACCTCATCTGGTACTGCGATGGAACTGGAGTCCAGCTCAAGACGTATCTGAGCAACTTTATCTGCAAAATGGTGCGCAAAATCGCTGCACCGAGCTGCTGAGTCGTTGGGGGTCCCCTTCGCCTCGGGAGGCTGAAGGAGCTCCCCCACAACTCGAAACAGCTCTGATGGCCTATTGGCTGCAGACGCTATGCGGGCAGTCGAGAACGCTCTCTTGGCTGCCCGCACAGCCGCAGAGTAAGCCTTAATGGCGACTTTAGCCGGTGTTTGGTCAGACACATCTCGAGACTTCCTCTATATGCGCTCTAGACCCAGATTATCAAAGCAGACAATTCAGACTATCTGCTTTGAACTGGATTATAAGGATCTACACTGCCATATAATCTGGTTCAAGGCAGATAATCTGGATTTTATATGGTAGTGTTGAAGGGCCCCAGTTTAAGCAAACTTTTTAAGAATAACGTTTTGATTTATGAACTTTTTCTCTGTTTTACTCTTCTTTTAAGATTAATGTGCATTTTATAGAAAGGCTTGGATATGGAGCTGCATTTTAATACTTACGTTTGCAAAATTTTTATAGTATTTGTGTGTTTTTGACTGTATGTGACCTGCCTCGAACCATGGGAAGAGGCGGGTAGGAATTATTATTTCATTTAATTGTCTAATAACTTTGATTAACTGATATTACAGATGCCCGAACACACAGGATTCAACAATAACAGTCCAAGAAAATGGAGTTGGGCCTCAGGGACAGTTTTCTCTTCAAGTATTCAAGTTTGTTGGGAATCATAACCTTGTTTACCTCCATTGTGAAATCCGTCTCTGTGACACTAGCACCGAAGCGTGCAAACCAGTAAGTGGACACTAGCTGTTAAGCGGTAATTGTAACTGATTTGGTGCAGATATATATGCAGATAGGATTGCAATAGATGCTTTTGTCACATTTTCTTTCTTGAAATTGATTCCCCCCCCCCCCCTTTTTCTATAGAGTTGCTCCAAAATTGGAAGCCGCCGGGCTGTTGAAGTGAGGGTTGACATTTATAGCTTGGCACTGGGTCCTCTCTTCCAAAAAGGCAATGACACTCTTTTTGTCCCATACAACAGCAGGGATTTAGGCCCCCTTGTGCAGAGATCTTAGATCCAATCTCATTGGACCATGGCTTTTAAAGTACCTGGGGCGCAGTGAAAGATGTTATTCCACCCTGCTGCTTTCAGACTCTAACACTGCAATGACTTACAGTGTTGCTAAGTTCTGTGCTGCTGCCCTTAATATCAGACGGGTGATGATTGACATCGTAAAGCAACAATATCCTGTCTTTTAAAATATATTTTTATACTGATTTCTAGTCTGATTCTAAATAACTGTTTATTTAAAATCCTTCTCCTTTTAGGGCGCTTGTGCCCGCTTTGTGCTGGTCTGTAACCGTAATAAAGTTTTGATTTGATTAGGCCCCCTTGTACACTGCCCTATATCCCAAGATTGGATCCCAGATTATCTGTTTATTCCAGATTAATTGACAGTGTAGACTCATATAATCCAAAACAACATGTTGTCGAAGGCTTTCCTGGCCAGAATCACTGAGTTGTTGTGAGTTTTCTGGGGTGTCTGGCCTTGTTCCAGAAGCATTCTCTCCTGACGTTTTGCCCACATCTATGGCAGGCATCCTCAGAGGTTGTGAGGTCTGTTGGAAACTAGGTAAGTGGGGTTTATATATCTGTGGGATGTCCAGGGTGGGAGAAAGAACTCATGTCTGTTGGTGGAAAGAGTGAATGTTGCAATTGACCACCTTGGCTAGCTTTGATTAGCCTTGCAGCTTCAAAATCTGGCTGCTTCCTGCCTGGTGGGATCCTTTGTTGGGAGGTGTTAGATCCCAACAAATGGTTAAAAGCAACCATCGCCCAAGTCAAAGAAGAAGCAAAAGTAAACCCCTGGTAGAATGTGCAAAAAGAATCTGCGAAGCCCACTTCCTCCAAGATGAAGTGAACCACCTAAATCAGGCTCTACAGCCTAATGGATACCACCACAGTCATTAGAAGAGCTGCTTAAGTGGCTGAGGGGGGAAAGGAATGGGCCTGAGGCTATTACAAATTGTGGGAACAGAAGTCTAAAACATCTGGAGGGCCCAAGTTTGCCTGGTAAAGATGCACCCTATCTTACCCACATCTTAATGCATGGTCAGCCCTACAAGATACCAAGGCCTCGGTTCTGATTGCAAATGGGTCAGTTTGTTTTTAAAAATGTGGGCAACCCGAAATTCTGCCCTGGTTTTCCATAAGCTCTTTTTGAAGCTTTTGTAAGCAGATATCTTTGAATGCCTTACACATTCCTGCCTGTCTGCCTTGGATTGATATTTGGTTTTACATTGAGCCTAGTTAATAATGTGGAGCAGCAGGAGCAACGAGCAGAATAATAAGCGAAAGGGATAATTTTGCCAGCCAGAGATAGGGGAGTGAGGTACAATCAGGTCCATCTGAGAGACAATGAACAAATGACACCTGAAAACGGTTCTCATGAAAAATACTTCCTGCTTCCTGTTCATGATCTGGTTTATCCTTTCTTCAGGTTTACTGGCCGGTTCTGCTGCAGCATCTTATGGTAAGCTCTTTTCCTCTGAAGTCTACAAGGGTTCCCAAATGTATTAAAAACAGACAAAAAGGGAATTTATCATTATTATATAGGGTGCAATTAAGAGCTAAAACTTAACATAAAATATGCATTTTAAATACATATTTTCATTGAATATTTAATAATAATAATAATAACAACAACAATAAATTGTATATCCTGCCCCCTCTCTCCGAAGCCCATCTTGCCTGCTTCATTGTCACCAGCTCCCTAGTAAACCAGGGAAGATGGGATACTCAGGAGTGATCGTGTCCACTGCCCTGGTGATCTCCTTATTCCAGAGATTGACCAGTGCATCAAAAGGGTCACCTGCCATCATGACTGGGAAATCCCCACGAGACATCAGGAGTCTATCCAGATCCATAAGTCTCCTTGGGCTGACCATCTTAATTGGTCCCCCACTCTTGTGGCGGTAGCAAGTCGTAGTAAGTCTAAATCTAATTATGAAATGATCAGTCCATGACAAAGGAATGATAGCAAGTACCTCCACAGTGATCATATCATCCCCTCCCACTTTGAAAACCAAGTCCAAGGTGTGTCCAGCTACATGGGTGGGCCCAGATATAATTTGGGACAGCCACATGGTTGCCATGGTGGCCATGAAGTCCTGAGCCGCACCAGACAAGGTGGCCTTGGCATGGATTTTGAAGTCCCCCAACACTATGAGCCATTGAGACTCCAACGCCAAGCCAGAGACCACCCCCACTAGCTCAGATAGGGAGACTTGTGCAGCAGGGTGGGAGGTACACAAGCGGAACCCCCAGTTTGTTCTGGTTACACACTCTTAGGTAGACACACTCGAATGAGGAAGATTGTAGGATGGGACACCTGACCAGAGGGACAGAATCCTGATAAACTACCGCGACTCCTCTTCCCCGCCCCACAGGTCTAGCCTGCCGGTGCACCCCAAAACAAGGAGGACAGAGCTAGGCGAGGTTTACCCCTTTCAGTTCATTCAACCAGGCTTTGGTGGTGCAAGACATGTCTGCTTGTTCATTCAAGATCAGGTCTTGGATGGCTGCTGCTTTGCCATTTACAGACCTGGTATTCAACAGCTAAACTTTTAGCCCAGGGGGCCTGTCATGTTGGCTATCCGGTCTATTGATAGTGTGTATACACTAAGACAGCATGCTGGAATATGAAATTGTTGGACTACAGAAATGGCTGGATTGTAAATAGCATCATCCTCACCAATGGCTATGCTAACTGGGAAGGGCTCATGTTCATATGCCTATTTCTAACATAAGCAAAACATAGAAGTAAAGTGCCGTGGTCGCTGGTGGCTTTCTTTTCAGAGGAGTAGCAAATCTGCTCCATGTTTTAGGCCAAATTTTAAACGTGCTTAACTTATCTCAAAAGCAGGTCCAACTTCTTGGCTAGCTCTTTTCCAGTTCACACTGAAGCATATCTAGCCTTTGCATTCATCAGTAATAGATGAGATGAAGAGGGGAAAGTCAAAAATCTTTTTGCTTCATATATTATTAGCTAGCACAGTGGACATGGCCACTGATAGAACTGGATTATATGGCAGTGTAGACTCATACAATCCAGTCCAAACTTCATTGTATGGCAGTGTAAATAGGGCCTGAGCTTTAAAAGAAGAGAAGACGAAGGCTGGATCAACAGCCTCTTCTGCACTGCCATATAAACCAGATTATCAAATCAGATAATCTATATATTATCTTATTTGAACTGGATTATTTGAGTCTACACTGCCATATAAACCAGTTCAAAGCAGAAAATCTGGATTTTATAATGGCTGTGCAAATTGACCCTATACTGCCTTATACTGCAGGATCCAATCCCAGATTATCTGCTTTGATCTGGATTATACAAATCTACACTGCCAGGTAATCTAGTGGTCTCGGTGGACCACAAACTTAATCTCAAACAGCACTGGAATATAGTGAGAAAACTGATGCAGTTCTAGATGTGGATCTAAATACCCAAAAAGAAATAGGTCCTTTCTGTTCTCTTGGAAATGAAGCAGGATCGGAACTAGCTCATACATGAATGGGAGAGTGCTAGTGAGTACCAGGTGCTGTAGACTATGTTTCAGAGGAAAAGAACTGACAAAGGCATCTCTGAGAATTCCTTGTGTTGAAAACTCTATGGAATTCATGGACACACCATACATCAGGAGGTGGCTTGAAGGCACATACACACAAACGCTAGATCAAGGGAGATAATGTACTCTTATCACTTGGTTCTGCTGGAATACTGTGTCCTCTGACTTAAAAACTTGCAGACCACCTCAATCTGAATAGCGATTGGCAATGCTGCCAAAGAGATTCTGAGATGTAGTGGGAATGCGAGCTTTTCAAATAAAAAGGCTGTTTCACTTGAGCAAACCAACTCCAAAATTGTTTCCAACTGTTCCTCCTCCACAGCTTTACAAGAAGTATGCGTTACTCTGCTGATACCTGCTATAATGGGCTTGTCTCTGCACGCATTTACCTAGAAGAAAGTCAGAGCAGCTCACTCTGCTGAAAAGACAAATGGACAAAGAGAACGTGATGCAGAACAATGTGCTACCTCTCTTTTTTCTATTGGTGGGAGAATCTAGGTTGATATGCTTTTCTTAAACTTATTCAGTCTTCTGTGTGATCTAGTCTTCCTGCTAGTTTCCCTTGTAGGGGCAGCTAGAAACCAAAGAATGTTCCAGGCACAAAATATGATTTCCATGTGTTCGGGGAAGATAATAAGGATATCACTGCCAACTAGTTATGATGCTCATATGTCACCTCTAGTATCGGAAGCCTAACTCTAGCTGTTAGTCCCAGCTAGAGTAGATCTCTTGAACCAGTGGCATACTTCTGTGTACCTTAGTAACTTTCATTTGTTTCACTGGGTTTGCTCCAGTAATGGCTGGATTCAGATCAGATGCAGGATGCGCCAATATGAAGGAACTTTTGCACTCCTTCTTTAGGAGGAAGTCAATCTGGGAACAAAATGCTGCTTCGAGAAGCCTGTTCTTGTCAGAATCGCAGGGTAGGTGTGTGATTTATAGTTTTCTCCTTCCTTAATCACAGCCTCCCTATGCTGTGCACTGGACTGATTGTCTCAGAGGCAAGCTAGAAAAAATGAACCTATACATAGCAGAGTCCTTATCAGTTGTCAGCAGAGTTTCAACTGCACAGCCTGACCACGTGCCGTTCAGTGTTTAAGAAAACTCTTTAACTATAATCTCTGATAACTTCCATGTCTGTGGGATGATCTGCTCCGTCAAGACTTCATTGAATAATTCTGTCAGGTATGGTAGCAATTCCTGTACATATGTTTTGTAAAATTCACCTGAATACCCATCAGGACCCGGCGCCTTTGCCGACTTCAATTCCCTAATAACCCTTTCTACCTCTTCTTGCCTGATCTCTGCATTTAAATAATTTTTGTCCTCTTCATTTGCCATTTGCCCTACCTCTATTGGTATCTTACTCACCTCTTCTTGTTTATATAATTTCTCATAAAATTCTTTCATAATTCTTTCTATTTCCTCTTTACCTTCCTTTAACTCTCCGGTTGTGTCCCTCAGCGCCCGAATGTATGCTTTCTCCTTTCTCTTTTTCAAATATCTTGCCAATTGTTTAACTGACTTTGTCCCCCATGAACTAGTTTTTTGTTTAATTACCATTCTCATTTTATTCCAATGCAATTCATCATATTGCTCCAATTCTTTCTTTTTTTGTTTTAATAACCTATACCATTCTCTGGCCTTTGTCAACTTCAGTTGATCCTGAATTCTTTCAATTTCCTTGATTCTATTCTCTCTTTCCCTTCTCCATCTCCTATTCACCTCTACCTCCAAACTTATGAGATGACCTCTCCAGACCGCTTTTCCACAGTCCCACAGTACTGCCTTAGATATATTCCCTCTGTCATTTAATCTATAATACTCCTTTATTTCCTCCTCTATTCTCTTTTTATCCTGTTCCATGGCTACTATCGCCATATTATATCTCCAAATTCTTGGGTTCTCATAAAATTCTTTCATAATTCTTTCTATTTCCTCTTTACCTTCCTTTAACTCTCCCGTTGTGACAGAGTGATCTAACTTCTAGTCGCCGTCTCCTTCTTCATCGTCGTCTTCTTCGTCATCTTCATCGTCATCGCCTTCGTCGCCATCACCGCCGTCGTCATCTTCGTCATCGTCTTCGTCGTCTTCATCATCTTTGTCATCTTCGCCGTCTTCGTCATCGCCGCCTTCATCATCGCCGCCTTCATCGTCGCCTTCGTCGCCCTCTCCGTCGCCCTCATCGTCTCCGTCATCAGCACTGTCGTCTTAGTCTTCGCCGCCGTTGTCTTCGCCGTCATTGCCGCCGTCTTCGTCTTCGCCATCGTCGTCTTCGCCGTCGCCGTCTTCGCCGCTTTCGCCGTCTTCGCCGTCGTCTTCGTTGTCGTCGTCATCTTCGTCTTCATTGTCTTCGTCGTCGTCTTCGCCGCCGTCTCCGTGGTCGTCTCCGTCGTCTACGGCGTCGCCGCCGCCGCCGCCGCCTTCGCCGCCGCCGCCTTCGTCATCTTCGTCGTCGCCTTTGTCAACACCATCGTCTTCGTCGTTGCCTTCGTCGTCGTCGCCTTCGTTGTCGTCGCCTTCATCGTCGTCGCCTTTCGTCGTCGCCTTCGTCGTCGCCTTTGTCGTCGCCTTCGTCGTCGCCTTCGTCGTCGCCTTCGTCGTCGCCTTCGTTGTCGCCGTCTCCTTCTTCATCGTCGTCTTCTCGTCATCTTCGTCGTCATCGCCTTCGTTGCCATCGTCGCCGTCGTCATCTTCGTCATCGTCTTCGTCGTCTTCATCATCTTTGTCGTCTTCATCATCTTTGTCGTCTTCGCCGCCTTTGTCATTTTTAAAAAAAAATATTTTATTATTTTCCAAAATTTTTACCATCCATACAAACATATACATAAAAACACAGTGCCCTGTGCATGTGACCCTCCCCCACACAAACATCCACACCCCTCCACCCCTGCTGAGGATTGCGTCTTCTTTTTCTTCTTTTCTCTTCTGCAAGCTCTCCGGACATTTTACATTTCATTACATCTTAAACAACAACTCCAACTTATTTCTAATGGTTTGATCCCGGGTTCTCCAAACAATATATCCTCTCACCCGGTCCCATCGTCCCAACAGCTCTCGCACTTTATCCTCCTGTAATTGATTAACCCTCATTTCCATAATTTCAAATTGAATGTGTTCCAACAAGTACCGCAGCCAGTTCTCAATTGTCCATTACATGGAGTCCTTCCAGCCTAGAACCACCACCGCCTGGGCGCTTTCTATCATCGCTACCTTCATTTCCGGATGTTCCCCCATCTTGTTCTTTTTTACCAACACCGCTGTCTCTTTTGTGATGGTCCAATTTATATTCAATACTCTATTGATCTCCCCTTCTACCTCTTTCCAGAATTTTTGGACCACCTCGCATTCCCATAATAGGTGCATATACACTCCTTTGTCTCAGCATCCATGCCAACACCGTGTACCCATATTTTGGGAAAGGTAGGTCAATTGGGCCGGGGTGCGGTGCCACTTGTGCAGTATTTTCCTCCTTGTCTCCCTCACTCTTGTGTTTTTAGTCTTAGCAATATCCCCCACTATCCTCTCCATCTCTGCTCCTGAGACCTGCAACTCCCTCTCCCACATTGTGGTTAACTCTTCTCCCGTACTCCCTCCTAATGATATTGATATTTTGTAGATCCTTCCGACCTGGACCCTTTTCCTTTCCTTCTTTTCCCTGATTATCTTCTCAAATTCCGTGTCCTCTCTTTGCAAGGCCTCTCTCACCTCCCTCTGCCTAAGGTAGTTGCATATTGCCCTGATTTGCAACCACCGCCTTCCTCCCAACCAGTTCTCCAGCCTCTCTCTCCTGATTCTGCCCCCTTCGTCCACTAGTTGCTCCAGTCTCGTCACCCCCTTCTCTCTCAATTCCCTTATTATTCTGCTCAGGTTTTCCTCCCTCTCGGGGTTCATGATCTCCAGGGAGGCTACTTTTGATACTCCCGGCGCTATCTTCCTTTGCCAAGATCTCCACACTCCCACCGTGGCCCTCATTGGTCCCATCAATTTCTCCACCTCCCTTTTTTCCCATCTCCTAAATATCTGTCACGAACACCGACTTAGAACTGCCCCTTTAACACACACACGGAGACGTAGCAAAGGCTAACTACTTTTATTGAATATAAAAAGTCCAAAAGGCAATTCTCTTGAAGAGATCAAAGAATAAACGCAAACAGCAAAGCTGTAGTCCAATTACGAAAGCAAAGTTCCAATAGATAAGTCCAAAAGCAAGCGTGGCAAAAACTTGGCAAGTTCGGATTGCCTCGGAACAAAGCAGGGTATCCGCAGCAATGCGAATCAATAACAAGGCAAGGTCTTGGTCCAAAGCGAGCCAGACTAGGCTCCGTGATTCACTCGCTTTCACGCCCTTCAGATCAGACGTGGCCGGAGAACTGAGGATCAGTTCCCACGGGGCCGTTCTTAATCCTTCGGCCGGGCCTCGGCGATCTAGGGCCCGGCGTCTCCAGTCTCTACTTTCCGAGCGGTGACGGTCTAGGGACAGATGCCAGCTCCTCCTGCCCTGCTCTATGTCCCTGCGTCTGTTATGGGAACGGCCCCGCTCTTCCAGTTCAGTATCGCTATCTCCTTGAGAAGCAGCCTCCCCCGAACTTTCCCAGCCGCTGGCCTCCATCTGCTGCTCGGCCAGGTCCTGGGAACCTCTGCCGTTTGGGAATTCATAACTATCTCCGCTATCTGTTTCGCTGCCTCCCATCTCCACCTGGTCCGCTCCTTCCCCGGGAGAATGCTCCCACTCGAAATCCCAGGCTAAACTCTTTGCAGGTGAACTGGGCAAAGGCACTGCTGACCAATCTTGCTCTGGGCCTTCCAACTCGTCCTCCGAGTCCCCTTCAGCCTGTGCGGGTCCCAATGGCATCGGGACCCCCGGCGCCTCACCCCCTCCCAGTGGCACGAACGAACCCATGGGTGCTACAATATCAGTTCCTCTCTTCCCAATGCGTTCGTTTCTTTTTCCAGTGCTACCCATCTCTTGTCGTCCTCCTGCAGCTCCATCAGTCTCTCAATTTGAAAGGCATCTCTGTATAGTTCTAGGCTAGGGATTCCCCATCCTCCTTCTGTTCCGTTTGCTATCCTCCATTTTTTCCTTATCCTTGGTTTCTTTCCTCCCTCCACCCAATAATTCAATTTCCTATCCCATTCTTTTATCTCTTTCCCTTGGAGGACCCTGGCAAGGCCTGGGCTAGGTATAAAAATTTTGGCAAGATCATCATTTTAATTGCTCTTATTTTTGCCATTCTCCTCAAACTTTTCTGTTTCCAGCCTTTCATCTGTTTCAACACTTTTTTCCAGATCTTTCCATAGTTTGCTTCTGTTATTCTCTCTATGTTTTTGTATATCCACATTCCCAAATATTTCATTCTTTTTACCCCTAATTTTAACCCTGACGCTTTCCTCATTTATTTATAAACATCATCTCAGACTTCTCCATATTCACCTGAAGCCCCGATTGTTCCTCAAACTCTCGCAGTTTTTCCTTCATTGCTTTTACCACTTTAATGGCGTTGTCTTCTTCGTCTTCGTCGTGTTCTTCGTCGTCGCCATCGTCTTTTTCGTCGCCGTCGTCTTTGTCGCCGTCTTTGTCGCCGTCTTCGTCGCCGTCTTCGTCGCCGTCTTCCTTCTTCGTCGTTGTCTTCATCGCCGTCTTCGCCGCCGCCGTCGCCGCCGTCTTCGTCGCCGTCTTCGTCGCCATCTTCGTCTTCATCGTCGTCTTCGTCGCCGTCTTCGTCGCCGTCTTAAATCGCCCGTCGCCGTCTTCGTCGCCGTCTACGTCGCCGTCTACGTCGTCGTCTACGTCGTCGACGTCTCCTTCTTCATCGTCATCTTAGTCGTCGCCGGCTCCTTCTTCATCGTCGTCTTCTTCGTCATCTTCGTCATCGTCTGCGTCGTCTTCATCATCTTTGTCGTTTCCGTCATCGTCGTCTTCGTCGTCGCCTTCGTCTTTGTCTTCGTCGCTCTCTTCGTCTCCGTCATCATCGCCGTCGTCTTTGTCTTCGCCGCCGCCGTATTCGCCTTCATCGCCGGCGTCTTCGTCTTCGCCGGCGTCGTCATCACCGGCGTCTTCGTCTTCGCCGTCTTTGTCGCTCTCTTTGGCTCCGTCGTCATCGCCGTCGTCTTCGTCTTCGCCGTCGTCATCTTCGCCGTCAACGCCTTCGTCTTCGCCGTCGTCGTCTTCGCCGTCATCGCCTTCGTCTTCGCCGTCATCGTCATCGCCGTCTTCGCCGTCGTCGTCTTCGCCGTCTTCGTCGTTGTCTTCGCCATCATCGTCTTCGCCGTCGTCGTCTTCGCCATCATCGCCGTCATCTTCATCTTCGCCGTCGTCGTCATCGCCGTCGTCTTCGTCTTCGCCGTCGTCGTCTTTGCCGTCGTCTTCGCCGTCATCGTCTTCGCCGTCGTCGTCTTCGTCGTCTTCGTCTTCATCTTCGCAGTCGCCGCCGTCGCCGCCGTCTTCGGCGTCTTCATCGTCGTTGCCGTCGTCTTCATCATCGTTTTCGTCGTCGTTTTCGTCGTCGTCTTCGTCGTCGTCTTCGTCGTCGTCTTCGTCGTCGTCTTCGTCGTCGTCTTCGTCGTCGTCTTCGTTGCCGTCTTCGTCGTCTTCGTCTTTGTCGCCGCCGCCTCCGTCTTCGCCGTCTTCATCGTCGTCTTCTTCTTCGTCGCCTTCGCCGTCGCCGTCGCCTTCGCCGTCACCTTCGTTGTCGCTGCCTTCATCGCCTTCGTCGTCGTCGTTGTCTTCTTCGTCTTTGTTGTCTTCGTCATCGCCACCGTCGTCGTCTTCGTCGTCGACGAGGACGCCGATGAAGACAACGCCACCGCCGCTGGGTTAGCCTTCGGCGTAGTTGTCATCGTCGTCTTCGTCGCCAGCATGTTCGTCAACGGCGTCTTCGTCGTCTTCGTCGTTGCCATCATCTTCGTCGTCTTCGTCTTCGTCTTCGTCTTCGTCGTCACTGCCTTCGTCGCCTTCGTCGCCTTCTTCGCCGCCTTCGTTGTCGCCTTCGTCGTCGTCATCTTCGTCTTCATTGGCTTCGTCGTCGTCTTCGTCGTCGTCTTCGCCGCCGTCTCCGTGGTCGTCTCCGTCGTCTTCGGCGCCGCCTTCGGCGTCTTCGGCGTCGTCTTCAGCGTCGCCTTCTTCTTCATCGTCGTCATCGCCGTCATCTTCGTCGTCAGCGCCGTCGTCTTAGTCATCGCCTTCGGCGCCGCCGTTGCCTTTGTCGCCGTCTTCTTCGTCTTCGGCGTAGTCGTCATCGTCGTCTTTGTGGCCGGCATCTTCGTCGTCGGCGTCTTCGTCGTCTTCTTCGTCTACGTTGTCTTCGTCTTCGTCATCGTCTTTGTCGTCTTCGTCACCGCCGCCTTCGCCGTTGTCGTCTTCGCCACCCACTTCGCCGCTTTCGCCGCGTTCGCCGTCGTCGTCTTCGTCCTCTTCGTCGTCGTCTTCTTCGTCTTCGTCGCCTTCTTCATCATCACCGTCTTCTTCTTCGTCGTCGCCGTCGTCTTCTTAGTCGCCGCCGCCGCCTTCGTCGTTGTCTTCGTCGTCGTCCTCGCCGCCGTCTCCGCCACCGTCTCCATGGTCGTCTCCGTCATCTTCAGCGTCGCCGTCTTCGCCGCCGCCGCCTTCGCCGTCTTCGTCATCGTCTTCGGCGTCGCCGTCTTCTTCATCGTCGTCATCGCCGTCATCTTCGTCATCAGCCCCGTCGTCTTAGTCATCGCTGCTGTCGCCGTCGCCGTCTTCTTCGTCTTTGCCGTAGTCGTCATCGTCGTCTTTGTGGCCGGCATCTTCGTCGCCGGCGTCTTCGTCGTCTTCTCCGTCTTCGTTGTCTTCGTCTTCGTCATCGTCTTTTTCGTCTGCGTCGCCGCCTTCGTCGTTGTCGTCTTTGCCGCCACCGCTGCCTTTGCCGCCGCCGCCTTCGCCGCCGCCTTCGCCGTCACCGTCGTCTTCGTCGCCGTCTTCTTCGTCATCGTCTTCTTCGTCTTCGTCGTTTTCTTCATCATCGCCGTCGTCTTCTTCATCGCCGTCTTCTTCATCGCCGTCGTCTTCGTCGCCGACTCCTTCTTAGTCGTCGTTGTCTTCGTCTTCGTCATCGTCTTTTTCGTCTGCGTCGCCGCCTTCGTCGTTGTCATCTTTGCCGCCACCGCTGCCTTTGCCGCCGCCGCCTTCGCCGCCGCCTTCGCCGTCACCGTCGTCTTCGTCGCCGTCTTCTTCGTCTTCGTCGTTTTCTTCATCATCGCCGTCGTCTTCTTCATCGCCGTCGTCGTCATCGCCGTCGTCTTCGTCGCCGACTCCTTCTTAGTCGTCGTCGTCTTCGCCGTCGTCGTCTTCGCCGTCATCGCCGTCGTCTTCTTCGTCGTCTTCTTCGTCGCCGTCTTCTTTGTCTTTGGCGTAGTCGTCATCGTCGTCTTTGTGGCCGGCATCTTCGGCGTCGCCGTCTTCGTCTTCGCCTTCGTCATCGTCGTTGTCGTCTTCGCCGCCGCCGCCGTTGTCGTCTTCACCGCCACCTTCGCCGCTTTCGCCGCCTCCGTCTTCGCCGTCTTCGTCGTCTTCGTCTTCATCTTCGCCGTCGCCGCCCGTCTTCGTCGTCTTCATCATCGTCGTCGCCGTCGTCTTCATCGTCGTTTTCGTCGTCGTCGTCGTCGTCATCTTCGTCGTCGTCTTCGTCGTCTTCGTCGTCTTCGTCATTGTCGTCGCCTTCGTCGCCGTCTTCATCGTCGTCTTCTTCTTCGTCGCCGTCGGCGTCGCCTTCGTTGTCGCTGCCTTCATCGCCTTCTCGTCGTCGTTGTCTTCTTCGTCTTTGTTGTCTTCTCGCCGTCGTCTCTTCGTCTTCGTCGTCCGTCGTCGTCTTCGTCGTCGTCGAGGGCGCCGATGAAGACAACGCCACTTCTGGGTTAGCCTTCGGCGTAGTTGTAATCGTCGTCTTCGTCGCCAGCATGTTCGTCAACGGCGTCTTCGTCGTTGCCATCATCTTCGTCGTCACTGCCTTCGTCGCCTTCGTCGCCTTCTTCGTCGTCTTCGTCGTCGTCGTCGTCGTCATCTTCGTCTTCATTGGCTTCATCGTCGTCTTCGTCGTCGTCTTCGCCGCCGTCTTCGTGGTCGTCTCCGTCGTCTTCGGCGTTGCCGTCTTCGCCGCCGCCGCCTTTGTCGTCTTCGGCGTCGGCGTCTTCGTCGTCGCCTTCTTCTTCATCGTCGTCATCGCCCGTCATCTTCGTCGTCAGCACCGTCGTCTTAGTCGCCGTCTTCTTCACCGCCCGTTGCCGCCGTCGCCCGTCGCCTTCTTCATCTTTGGCGTAGTCGTCATCGTCGTCTTTGGGGCCGGCATCTTCGTCGTCGGCGTCTTCGTCGTCTTCTTCGTCTTCGTTGTCTTCGTCTTCGTCATCATCTTTGTCGTCTTCGTCGCCGCCGCCTTCGCCGTTGTCGTCTTTGCCACCCACTTCGCCGCTTTCGCCGCCTTCGCCGTCGTCGTCTTCGTCGTCTTCTTCGTCTTCGTTGCCTTCTTCGTCGTCACCGTCGTCTTCTTCGTCGTCGCCGTCGTCTTCTTAGTCGCCGCTGCCGCCTTTGTCGTCTTCGTCGTCGTCGTCTTCGCCGTCAGCTTCGTCGTCGTCTTCGCCGCCGTCTCCGCCGCCGTCTCCGTGGTCGTCTCCGTCATCTTCAGCGTCGCCGTCTTCGCCGCCGCCGCCTTCGCCGTCTTCGTCGTCGTCGTCTTCGGCGTCGCCGTCTTCTTCATCGTCGTCATCGCCGTCATCTTCGTCATCAGCGCCGTCGTCTTAGTCATCGCCGCTGTCGCCGTCTTCTTCGTCTTTGCCGTAGTCATCATCGTCGTCTTTGTGGCCGGCATCTTCGTCGCCGTCGTCTTCGTCGTCTTCTCCGTCTTCGTTGTCTTCGTTTTCGTCATCGTCTTTTTCTTCTGCGTCGCCGCCTTCGTCGTTGTCGTCTTTGCCGCCACCGCCGCCGCCGCCGTCGTCTTTGTCGTCGTCTTCTTCGTCTTCGTCGTTTTCTTCATCGTCGCCGTCGTCTTCTTCATCGCCGTCGTCTTCGTCGCCGTCTACTTCTTCGTCGTCGTCTTCGTCGCCGCCGTCTTCGCCGTCTTCGCCGTCTTCGCCGTCGTCTTCTTCACCGCCGTCGTCTTCGTCGCCGACTCCTTCTTAGTCGTCGTCTTCGCCGCCGCCGTCTTCGCTGTCATCGCCGTCGTCTTCTTCTTCGTCGTCTTCTTCGTCGCCGTCACCTTCGTCGTCGCCTTCGTCGCCGTCTTCTTTGTCTTTGGCGTAGTCGTCATCGTCGTCTTTGTGGCCGGCATCTTCGGCGTCGCGGCTTCGTCTTCGCCTTCGTCATTGTCGTTGTCGTCTTCGCCGCCGCCGTTGTCGTCTTCGCCGCCGCCTTCGCCGCTTTCACCACCTCCGCCGCCGTCTTCGTCATCTTCGTCTTCATCTTCGCCGCCGCCGCCGTCTTTGTCGTCTTCATCGTCGTCGCCTTCGTCTTCATCGTCGTCTTCGTTGCCGTCTTCGTCGTCTTTGTCGTCTTCGTCTTTGTCGTCTTCGTCTTTGTCGCCGCCGCCTCCGTCTTCGCCGTCTTCATCGTCGTCTTCTTCTTCGTCGCCTTCGGCGTCGCCTTCGTTGTCGCTGCCTTCATCGCCTTCGTCGTCGTCGTTGTCTTCTTCGTCTTTGTTGTCTTCGTCGTTGTCGCCGTCGTCGTCTTCGTCGTCGTCTTCGTCGTCGACGAGGATGCCGATGAAGACAACGCCACCGCCGCTGGGTTAGCCTTCGGCGTGGTTGTCATCGTCGTCTTCGTCGCCAGCATGTTCGTCAACGGCGTCTTCGTCGTCTTCGTCGTTGCCATCATCTTCGTCGTCTTCGTCTTCGTCGTCACTGCCTTCGTCGCCTTCGTAGTCTTCTTCGTCGCCTTCGTCGTCGTCATCTTCGTCTTCTTTGTCTTTGTCGTCGTCTTCGTCGTCGTCTTCGCCGCCGTCTCCGTGGTCGTCTCCGTCGTCTTCGGCGTTGCCGTCTTCGCCGCCGCCGCCTTTGTCGTCTTCGTCGTCGTCGTCTTCGGCGTCGCCTTCTTCTTCATCGTCGTCATCGCCGTCATCTTCGTCGTCAGCGCCGTCGTCTTAGTCATCGCCTTCGGCGCCGCCGTTGCCTTCGTCGCCGTCTTCTTCGTCTTTGGCGTAGTCGTCATCGTCGTCTTTGTGGCCGGCATCTTCGTCGTCGGCGTCTTCGTCGTCTTCTTCGTCTTCGTTGTCTTCGTCTTCGTCGTCGTCTTCTTCGTCTTCGTCGCCTTCTTCGTCGTCACCGTCTTCTTCGTCGTCACGTCGTCTTCTTAGTCGCCGCCGCCGTCTTCGTCGTTGTCTTCGTCGTCGTCGTCTTCGCCGTCGTCTTCGTCGTCGTCTTCGCCGCCGTCTCCGTGGTCGTCTCCGTCGCCGCCGTCTTCGGCGTTTTCGTCGTCGTCTTCTTCGTCTTCGTCGTCTTCTTCGTCGTCACCGTTGTCTTCTTCGTCGTCGCCGTCGTCTTCTTAGTCGCCGTCTTCGTCGTCTTCGTCGTCGTCTTCGTCTCCTTCTTCATCGTCTTTGTCGTCGTCTTTGTCGTCGTCTTCGTTGTCGTCTTCGTCGTCGTCTTCGTCGTCGCCGTCTCCTTCTTCATCGTCGTCTTCTTCGTCATCTTCATCGTCATCGCCTTCGTCGCCATCGCCGCCGTCGTCATCTTCGTCATCGTCTTCGTCGTCTTCATCATCTTTGTCATCTTCGCCGTCTTCGCCATCGTCGCCTTCATCGTCGCCTTCGTCGCCCTCTCCGTTGCCCTCTTCGTCTCCGTCGTCATCGCCGTCGTCTTCGTCTTCGCCGCCGTTGTCTTCGCCGTCATCGCCGTCGTCTTCGTCTTCGCCATCGTCATCTTCGCCGTCGTCGTTTTCGTCTTCGCCGTCATCGTCTTCGCCGCCGTCGCCTTCGTCGTTGTCATCTCCGTCTTCATTGTCTTCGTCTTCATTGTCTTCGTCGTCTTCTTCGTCGTCGTCTTCGCCGCCGTCTCCGTGGTCGTCTCCGTCGTCTTCGGAGTCGCCGCCTTCGCCGCCGCCGCCTTCGTCGTCTTCGTCGTCATCGTCTTCGGCATCGCCGTCTTCTTCTTCATCGTCGTCATCGCCGTCATCTTCGTCGTCAGCGCCGTCGTCTTAGTCATCGCCTTTGGCGCCGCCGTCGCCTTCGTCACCGTCGCCGTCTTTGCCGTAGTCGTCATCGTCGTCTTTGTGGCCGGCATCTTTGTCGGCGGCGTCTTTGTCGTCTTCTCCGTCTTCGTTGTCTTCGTCTTCGTCATCGTCTTTGTCGTCTTCGTCGCCGCCGCCTTCGTCTCCGTCTTCTTTGCCGCCGCCGCCGTCGCCGCCGTCTTCGTCGTAGTCGTAGTCTTCTTCTTCGTCTTCGTCGTCTTCTTCGTCGTCGCCGTCGTCTTCTTCGTCGCCGTCGTCTTCGTCGTCGTCTTCGTCGCCGTCTCCTTCTTCGTCGACTTCGCCATCGTCGTCTGCGCCGTCGTCGTCTTCGTCTTCGTCGTCTTCGTCGTCATCTTCGTCTTCATCTTCGCCGTCGCCGCCGTCGCCGCCGTCTTTGTCGTCTTCATCGTCGTCGCCGTCGTCTTCGTCGTCGTTTTCGTCGTCGCCGTCTTCGTTGCCGTCTTCGTCTTTGTCGCCGCCTCCTCCGTCTTCGCTGTCTTCATCGTCGTCTTCTTCTTCGTTGCCTTCGTCGTCGCCTTTGTTGTCACTGCCTTCATCGCCTTCGTCGTCGTTGTTGTCTTCTTCGTCTTTGTTGTCTTTGTCGTTGTCGTCGTCTTCGTCGTCGACGAGGACGCCGATGAAGACAACGACACCGCTGCTGGGTTAGCCTTCGGCGGAGTCGTCATCGTCGTCTTCGTCGCCAGCATGTTCGTCGTTGGCGTCTTCGTCGTCTTCGTCGTTGCCATCATTTTCGTTGCCTTCGTCATCGTCGTCTTCGTCTTCATTGTCTTCGTCGTCGCCTTCGTAGTCGTCTTCGCCGCCGTCTCCGTGGTCGTCTCCGTCGTCTTCGGTGTCACCGTCTTCGGCGTCGCCGTCTTCTTCTTCATCGCCGTCATCGCCGTCATCTTCGTCATCAGCGCCGTCGTTTTAGTCATCGCCTTCAGCGCCGCCGTCGACTTCGGCGCCGGCGCCGTCTTCTTCGTCTTTCGCGTAGTCGTCATTGTCGTCTTTGTGGCCGGCATCTTCGTCGTCGGCGTCTTCGTCTTCTTCTCCGTCTTCGTTGTCTTCGTCTTCATCATCGTCTTTGTCGTCTTCGTCGCCGCCTTCTTCGTCGTTGTCATCTTCGCCGCCACCGTCGCCGCCTTCACCTTTGCCGTTGCCGTCGTCTTCGTCGACGTCTTCTTCGTCTTCGTCGTCGCCGTTGTCTTTTTCGTCGCCATCGTCTTCGTCGCCATCGTCTTCATCGCCGTCTCCTTCTTCGTCGCCGTCTCCTTCCTTGTTGCCGTCGTCTTCGTCTTCGCCGTCATCGTCATCGCCGTCATCGTCTTTGCCGTCATCGTCTTCGTCGTCTTCGTCTTCATCTTTGCCGTCGCTGCCGTCGCTGCCGTCGCCGCCGTCTTCGTCGTCTTCATCGTCGCCGCCGTCCTCTTCTTCGTCGCCTTCCCGTCGCCTTCGCTGTTGCCTTCGTTGTCGCTGCCTTCATTGCCTTCGTCGTCGTCGTTGTCTTCTTCGTCTTTGTTTTTTTTGGGATTTTTTAAAAAAATTATTTTACAGCATCCATACAAACATATATACATAAACAACATAAACAACAGTGTGCCCTGTGAACGTGACCCTCCCCCTCACAAACATCCACACCCCTCCACCCCTGCTGAAGGGTTGCATCTTTGTTTTCTTCTTCCTCCTCTTCTGCAAGCTTCTCGGACAGTTTACATTACAACTTAAACAATAACTCCAACTTAGTCCTAATGGTTTGATCCTGGGTTCTCCATACGATGTATCCTCTCACCCGATCCCAATGTCCCAACAGCTGTCGCAATTTATCCTCATGCAATTGATTGACCTTCATCTCCATAATTTCGAATTGAATGTGTTCTACCAAGTACCGCAGCCAATTGTCTATTGTCCATTTTGTGGAGTCCTTCCATCCTAAAACCACCACGGCCTGGGCGCTTTCTATCATTGCTGTCTTCATTTCCGAGTGTTCACCCATCTTGTTCTTTTTAACCAACACCGCCATCTCTTTTGTGATAGTCCATTTTTATTCAAAGCTCTGTTTATCTCCTCTTCTACCTCTTTCCAGAATCTTTGGACTACCTCGCATTCCCATAATAGGTGCATATAAACCCCTTTATCTCGGCAGCCATGCCAGCATCGAGAACCTGCATTTTGGGAGATATATGTTAATTGGGCCGGAGTACGATACCACATGCAGTATTTTCCTCCTTGTTTCCCTCACTCTTGTGTTCTTAAGTTTGGCAATATCCCCCACTATCCTCTCCATCTCTCCTTCTGAGACTTGCAATTCCCTCTCCCACATTGTGGTTAACTCTTCTACCGTACTTCCCCCTGATGATATTAACATATTGTATATCCTTCCAACCTGGACCCTTTTCCCTTCCTTCTTTTCCCTAATTATCTTCTCGAATTCCGTATCCTCTCTTTGCAAAGCCTCTCTAACCTCCCTCTGCTTAAGGTAGTCACTTATTGCCCTGATTTGCAGCCACCGCCTTTCTCCTAACCAATTTTCCAGTCTTTCTCTCCTAATCCTACCCCCTTCATCCACTAATTGCTCCAGGCTTGTAACCCCCTTCTCTCTCAGTATCCTTATTATGCTGCTCAAATTTTCCTCTCTCTTAGGGTTCATTATCTCTAGGGAGGCCACTTTTGATACTCCCGGTGCTATCTTCCTTCCTCCGTCTTTGCCGTCGTCTTTGTCGTCGTCTTCGCCGTCGTCTTCGTCGCCGTCTTCGCTGTCTTCTTCATTGTCCTCTTCATCGGCGTCTTTGTCGGCGTCTTTGTCGGCGTCTTCGTCGGCTTCTTCGTCACAGTTTTCGCCGCCGTCTTCGCCGCGGCTGCGGCCATCACCGTCGCCGTCGCGGCCATCACCGTCGCCGCCGCCACTGTTGGCGCCTTCGTCTTCGCCGTCGTCTTCGCTGCCGCCGCATTCATCGCCTTCGTCATTGTCGTTGTCTTCTTTGTCTTCTTTGTCTTCTTTGTCTTCTTTGTCTTCTTTGTCTTCGTCGTCTTCGTCGTCTTCGTCTTCATCTTCGCAGTCGCTGCCGCCGCCGCCTTCGTCGTCTTCATTGTCGCCACCTTCATTGCCTTCGTTGTCGTCGTTGTCTTCTTTGTCTTTGTTGTCTTCGTCGTCTTCGTTGTCTTCGTCTTCATCTTCGCAGTCGCTGCCGCCGCCGCCTTCGTCGTCTTCGTCGTCGTCTTCATCGTCGTCGTCGTCTTCGTCGTCTTCTTTGCCGTCGTCGCCTTCGTCGTCGCCTTCGTTGTCGCTGCCTTCGTTGCCTTCGTTGTCGTTGTTGTCTTCTTCGTCTTTGTGGTATTCGTCATCTTCGCCGTAGACTTCGCCATCGTCTTCTCGTCTTTGTTGTCTTCGTCTTCGTCGTCTTCGTCGTCGTCTTCGTCGTCGTCTTCGTCGTCTTCGTCGCCTTCGTCATCGTCGTCTTCGTCTTCATCTTCGCCGCCGCCGCCTTCATCGTCGTAGTCGTCTTCGTCGTCTTCGCCGTCGTGGCCGTCATCGCCTTCGTCGCCGTCATCGCCTTCGCCGCCTTCGTCGCCATCGTCGTCGCCGCCGCCTTCTTTGTCTTTGTCGTCTTTGTCGCCTTCTTTGTCTTCGTTGTCTTCGTCGTCTTCGTCGTCTTCGTCATTGTCTTCATTGTCGCCACCTTTATCATCTTCGTTGTCGTCGTTGTCTTCTTCGTCTTTGTTGTCTTCGTCGTCTTCGTTGTTGTCTTCGTCGTCTTCGTCGTCTTTGTCATCGCCATCGTCGTCTTCGCCGTCATCGCCGTCGTCATCGTCTTCGCCGCCGTCGTCTTCGCCGTCGTCTTCACCGTCATCTTCGCCGCCGCCGTCTTCGCCGTCATCGTCTTCGCCGTCATCGTCTTCGCCGTCTTCATCTTCGCCGTCGTCGTCTTCGTCATCGTCTTCGCTGGGAAAGTCCAAGAGGACATCGGTATGGCTTACAAATGAAGTAAAAGATGTGATTGGAAAGAAGAAAAACTCATTTAAGAAATGGAAGGCTCTTCCTACTGAGGAGAACAGAAAGGAACACAAGCTCTGGCAAACTAAATGCAAAGCAACCGTCAGGAAAGCCAAGAGAGATTTTGAGGCACATATAGCTAAGAACATTAAAAAAAATAACAAAAACTTCTTTAAGTACATCAGAAGCAGAAACCCAACTAGAAAAGCAGTTGGGCCACTTGACGAAAATGGTAAGAAAGGGACAATAAGTGAAGACAAGGAGATTGCTGAGCGGCTAAATGACTTCTTTGCCTCCGTTTTCACACAGGAGGACAGACAACATATGCCTGCAGCTGAGTCAGTTTTTTCAGGGAGGGAATTAAATGAATTAAACCAGATAGAGATAAACAAGGAAGATGTTCTCACATGCCTTACTAAACTAAATGTCAACAAATCACCAGGTCCAGATGGCATCCACCCCAGAGTTCTTAAGGAACTCAAGTGTGAAATTGCTGAAATTCTAGCCAAAATATATAACCTTTCTCTAAGATCAGGCACTGTACCCGAGGACTGGAGGGAGGCAAATGTAACTCCGATCTTCAAGAAAGGATCCAAGGGTGATCCAGGAAATTATAGGCCAGTTAGTCTAACCTCAGTTCCAGGCAAAGTGATGGAAACCATTATTAAATAAAAAATTACCAAGCACATAGAAGAACAGGCATTGCTGAAGGAAAATCAACATGGTTTCTGCAAAGGCAAATCATGTCTTACTAACTTGATAGAATTCTTTGAGGGTGTAAATAAACACATAGATAAAGAGGACCCAGTCGATATTGTTTACCTTGACTTTCAAAAGGCTTTTGACAAAGTCCCTCACCAAAGGCTCCTAAATAAGCTCTTCAGCCATGGAATCAGGGGACAGGTCTTGTCCTGGATTGGAACCTGGCTAAACTGTAGGAAACAAAGGGTGGTAATAAATGGACACTTCTCTGGATGGAAAGAGGTGAGAAGTGGCGTACCCCAAGGTTCAGTTTTAGGACCGTTACTTTTTAATTTATTCATAAATGATCTGGATGTAGAAGTAAATTGTGAGGTAGCAAAGTTTGCAGATGACACTAAACTGTTCAGGGTAGTTAAAAATGAAACTGACTGTAAAGAGCTCCAGAAAGATCTCTCGAAATTGAGTGAATGGGCAACCAAGTGGCAAATGCATTTTAACCTAAACAAGTGTAAAGTCATGCACATTGGGGCAAAGAACCCCAAATACACTTATCAACTGATGGGATCAAAGCTTTCTGAGACAAACCAGGAAAGGGATCTTGGGGTTTTGGTGGACAGCTCAATGAAGATGTCAACCCAGTGCGCTGCAGCAGTGAAAAAAGCAAATTCTATGCTTGGCATGATCAGGAAGGGAATCGAAAATAGGTCGGCAAATGTTGTATTGCCTCTCTACAAATCTATGGTGAGGCCACATCTGAGTACTGTGTACAATTCTGGTCACCGCACCTCAAGAAGGATATAACGGAACTGGAAAAGGTACAAAGAAGGGCAACAAAAATGATCCAAGGGATGGAGCAGCTCCCTTATGAAATCAGGTTGCAACGCCTTGGTCTTTTCAGCCTTGAAAGACGGCGTTTAAGAGGTGACTTGATCGAAGTGTATAAAATCATGCATAGGATAGAAAAGGTGAATAAAGAAAAAATATTTTCTCTGTCACCCAACACTAGGACTAGGGGGCACTCCCTAAAGCTCCAAGGTAGGAAAGTTAGGACTAATAAAGGGAAATATTTCTTCACCCAGAGGGTCATTGGGTTATAGAACTCACTTCCAGAGGAGGTTGTGACAGCTGTCAGCCTGGACAGCTTCAAGGCAGGATTAGACAGATTCATGGATACCAAGGGAATCAGTAGCTACTGAAATGGACATCCAAGTGCCACCTCTGTGTTGCTGGAGGCAGGCAGGATTTTCCCCGGGTACTGGTTGTGGGGGGTCGGGAGCAGGTGAGGGTTTTGCCCTCCCTTCTGCTAGAGATCCCTGTGTACAACTAGTGGGCCACTGTGTGACACAGAATGCTGGACTAGATGGGCTGAGGCCCGATTCAGCATGGCTCTTCTTATGTTTTATGTTCTTATGTTGTCGTCGTTGTTGTTGTCGCCTTCGTCGTCATCGCCGCCTTCGCCTTCGCCTTCGTCGCCTCGTCGCCTTCGTCGCCTTTCTCGCCTTCGTCGCCTTCGCCGCCTTTGTCACCTTCGCCGCCGTCTTCATTGTCGCCTCCTTCATCGCCTTTTTCGTCGTCGTTGTCTTCGTCTTCGCCTTCGCCGCCTCGTCGCCTTTGTCGCCTTTGTCGCCTTCGTCGCCATCTTCATTGTCGCCACCTTCATCACCTTCGTTGTCATCGTCGTCTTCTTCGTCTTTGTTGTCTTCGTCATTGTCTTCGTCATTGTCTTCGTCGTCGTCTTCGTCGTTGTCTTCGTCGTTGTCTTTGTCGTTGTCTTCGTTGTCTTCGTCTTCATCGTCGCCGTCGCCGCCTTCATCGCCGTCGTCTTCGTCGTCTTCGTCGTCGTCTTCGCCGTTGTCGCCGCCTTCATCGCCTTCGTCGTCGTCTCCTTCTTCATCGTCGTCTTCTTCGTCTTCTTCGTCATCTTCGTCGTCATCGCCGTCATCTTCGTCGTCTTAATCTTCGTCGTCACCGCCTTCGTCGCCTTCTTTGTCGTCTTCGCCGCCGCCGCCTTCGCCGCCTCATTGCCTTCGCCGCCTTCGCCGCCACGTCGCCTTCGTCGCCTTCGCCGCCTCGTCGCCTTCGTCGCCTTCGCCGCCTTCGTCGCCTCGTCGCCTTCGTCGCCTTTCTCGCCTTCGTCGCCTTTGTCACCTTCGTCGCCGTCTTCATTGTCGCCTCCTTCATCGCCTTTGTTGTTGTCGTCGTTGTCTTCTTCGTCTTTGTTGTCTTTGTTGTCTTCGTTGTTGTTTTCATCGTCGCCTTCGCTTTCGTCACCTCGTCGCCTTCGTCGCCTCGTCGCCGTCTTCATTGTGGCCACCTTCATCGCCTTCGTTGTTGTTGTCGTCTTCTTCGTCTTTGTTGTCTTCGTCGTCACCGTCGTCTTCTTCGTCGCCGTCGTCTTCGTCGCCGTCTTCGTCGCCGTCTCCTTCTTTGTCGCCGTCTCCTTCTTCGTCGTCGTCGTCTTCATCGCCGTCGTCTTCGCCGCCGTCGTCTTTGCCGTCTTCGTCGTCGTCTTCGTCGTCGTCTTCGGCGTCGTCTTCGGCGGCGGCGGCGCCGTCTACGTCGTCGCCGTCTCCTTCTTCATCGTCGTCTTCATCGTTGCCGTCTCCTTCTACATCGTCGTCTTCTTCGTCATCTTCGTCGTCATCGCATTCGTCGCTGTCGTCATCTTCGTCATCGTCTGCGTCGTCTTCATCATCTTTGTCGTTTCCGCCGTCTTCGTCATCGTCGTCTTCGTCGTCGTCTTCGTCGTCGCCTTCGTTGCCGTCTTTGTCGCCCTCTTCGTCTCTGTCGTAATCGCCGGCGTCTTCGTCATCGCCGTCGTCTTCGTCTTCGTCTTCGCCGTCGTCTTCGTCGCCGTCGTCTTCATCTTCGCCGTCGTCGTCTTCGCTGTCGTCATCTTCACCGTCGTCGTCTTCGCCGCCGTCGTCTTCGTCGTTGTCTTCGCCGTCATTGTCTTCGCCGTCGTCGTCTTCGCCGTCATCGCCGTCATCGCCGTCGTCTTCGTCTTCGCTGTCGTCGTCATCGCCGTCGTCTTCGTCTTCGCCGTCGCCATCTTCGCCGCCGCCGTCGTCTTTGCCGTCATCGTCTTCGCCGTCGTCGTCTTCGTCGTCTTCGTCGTCTTTGTCTTCATCTTCACCGTCGCTGCCGTCGCCGCCGCCTTCGTCGTCTTCATTGTTGTCGCCGTCGTCTTCGTCGTCTTCATTGTCGTCTTCGTTGCCGTCTTCGTCATCTTCGTCTTTGTTGCCGCCTCCTCCGTCTTCACCGTCTTCATCGTCCTCTTCTTCTTCGTCGCCTTCGCCGTCGCCTTCGTCGTCGCGCCTTCGTTGTCGCCTTCGTCGTCGCTGCCTTCATCGCCTTCGTTGTCGTTGTTGTCTTCTTCGTCTTTGTTGTCTTCGTTGTTGTCGCCGTCGCCGTCGTCGTCATCGTCGTCGACGAGGACGCCGATGAAGACAACGCCACCGCCGCTGGGTTAGCCTTCGGCGTAGTCGTCATCGTCGTCTTCGTCGCCAGCATGTTCGTCAACGGCGTCTTCGTCGTCTTCGTCGTTGCCATCATCTTCGTCGTCTTCGTCTTCGTCTGCGTCGTCACTGCCTTCGTCGCCTTCGTCGCCTTCTTCGCCGCCTTCGTCGTCGCCTTCGTCGTCGTCATCTTCGTCTTCATTGGCTTCGTCGTCATCTTCGTCGTCGTCTTTGCCGCCGTCTCCGTGGTCATCTCCGTCGTCTTCGGCGTCGCCGTCTTCGGCGTCGCCTTCTTCGTCTTCATCGTCGTCATCGTCGTCATCTTCGTCATCTTCGTCGTCAGCGCCGTCGTCTTAGTCATCGCCTTCGGCGCCGCCGTCGCCTTCGTCGCCGTATTCTTCGTGTTTGGCGTAGTCGTCATCGTCGTCTTTGTAGCCGGCATCTTCGTCGTCGCCGTCTTCGTCGTCTTCTTCGTCTTCGTTGTCTTCATCTTCGCCATCGTCTTTGTCGTCTTCGCCGCCGCCGCCACGGTTGTCATCTTCGCCACCGCCTTCGCCGCTTTCGCCGCCTTCGCCGTCATCGTCTTCATCGTCTTCGTCGCCGTATTCTTTGTGTTTGGCGTAGTCGTCATCGTCGTCTTTGTAGCCGGCATCTTCGTCGTCGCCGTCTTCGTCGTCTTCTTCGTCTTCGTTGTCTTCATCTTTGCCATCGTCTTTGTCGTCTTCAACGCCGCCGTTGTCATCTTCGCCACCGCCTTCGCCGCTTTCGCCGCCTTCGCCGTCGTCGTCTTTGTCGTCTTCGTCGTCGTCTTCTTCGTCTTCATCGTCTTCTTCGTCGTCACCGTCGTCTTCTTCGTCGTCGCCGTCGTCTTCTTAGTCGTCGCCGCCGCCGTCTTCGTCGTCGTCTTCGTCTCCTTCTTCGTCTCCTTCTTCGTCGTCGTCTTCGCCGTCGTCTTCGTCGTCATCTTCATTGTCGTCTTCGTCGTCGTCTTCGTCGTCTTCGTCGCCGTCTCCTTCTTCATCGTCGGCTTCTTCGTCATCTTCATCGTCATCGCCTTCGTCACCATCGTTGCCGTCATCATCTTCGTCATCGTCTTCATAATCGTCTTCGTCGTTTTCAACATCTTTGTCATCTTCGCCGTCTTTGTCATCGCCGCCTTCATCGTCGCCTTCGTCGCCCTCTCCGTCGCCCTCGTCGTCTCCGTCGTCATCGCCGTCGTCTTTGTCTTCGCCGCCGTTGTCTTCGCCGTCATCGCCGCCATCTTCGTCTTCGCCATCGTCGTCTTCGCCGTCGCCGTCTTCGCCGTCGTCTTCGCCGTCATCGTCTTCGCCGCCGTCGCCTTCGTCGTCGCCATCTTCATCTTCATTGTCTTCGTCGTCGTCTTCATCGTCATCTTCGCCGCCGTCTCCGTGGTTGTCTCCGTCGTCTTCGCCGTCGCCGCCTTCACCGCCTTCGCCGCCTTTGCCTTTGCCTTCGTCGTCTTCGTCGTCGCCTTCGTCAACACTATCGTCTTCGTCGTCGCCTTCGTCGTCGTCGCCTTCGTCGTCGCCTTCGTCGTCACCTTCGTCGTCGCCTTCGTCGTCGCCTTCGTCGTCGCCGTCTCCTTCTTCATCGTCGTCTTCTCGTCATCTTCGTCGTCATTGCCTTTGTCGCCATCGTCGCCATCGTCATCTTCGTCATCGTCTTCGTCGTCTTCATCATCTTTGTCGTCTTCGCCGCCTTCGTCATTTTTTAAATTTTTTTTAATTATTTTCCAAAATTTTTACCATCCATACAAACATATACATAAAAACACAGTGCCCTGTGCATGTGACCCCCACAAACATCCACACCCCTCCACCCCTGCTGAGGATTGCGTCTTCTTTTTCTTCTTTTCTCTTCTGCAAGCTCTCCGGACATTTTACATTTCATTACATCTTAAACAAAAACTCCAACTTATTTCTAATGGTTTGATCCCGGGTTGTCCAAACAATATATCCTCTCACCCGGTCCCATCGTCCCAACAGCTTTCGCACTTTATCCTCCTGTAATTGATTAACCCTCATTTCCATAATTTCAAATTGAATGTGTTCCAACAAGTACCGCAGCCAGTTCTCAATTGTCCATTACATGGAGTCCTTCCAGCCTAGAACCACCACCGCCTGGGCGCTTTCTATCATTGCTACCTTCATTTCCGGATGTTCCCCCATCTTGTTCTTTTTTTACCAACACCGCTGTCTCTTTTGTGATGGTCCAATTTATATTCAATACTCTATTGATCTCCCCTTCTACCTCTTTCCAGAATTTTTGGACCACCTCGCATTCCCATAATAGGTGCATATACACTCCTTTGTCTCGGCATCCATACCAACACCGTGTACCCATATTTTGGGAAAGATAGGTCAATTGGGCCGGGGTGCGGTGCCACTTGTGCAGTATTTTCCTCCTTGTCTCCCTCACTCTTGTGTTTTTAGTCTTAGCAATATCCTCCACTATCCTCTCCATCTCTGCTCCTGAGACCTGCAACTCCCTCTCCCACATTGTGGTTAACTCTTCTACCTTACTCCCTCCTAATGATATTAATATTTTGTAGATCCTTCCGACCTGGACCCTTTTCCCTTCTTTTCCCTGATTATCTTCTCAAATTCCGTGTCCTCTCTTTGCAAGGCCTCTCTCACCTCCCTCTGCCTAAGGTAGTTGCATATTGCCCAGATTTGCAACCACCGCCTTCCTCCCAACCAGTTCTCCAGCCTCTCTCTCCTGATTCTGCCCCCTTCGTCCACTAGTTGCTCCAGTCTCGTCACCCCCTTCTCTCTCAATTCCCTTATTATTCTGCTCAGGTTTTCCTCCCTCTCGGGGTTCATGATCTCCAGGGAGGCTACTTTTGATACTCCGCTATCTTCCTTTGCCAAGATCTCCACACTCCCACCGTGGCCCTCATTGGTCCCATCAATTTCTCCACCTCCCTTTTCCTAAATATCAGTTCCTCTCTTCCCAATGCGTTCGTTTCTTTTTCCAGTGCTACCCATCTCTTGTCGTCCTCCTGCAGCTCCATCAGTCTCTCAATTTGAAAGGCATCTCTGTATAGTTCTAGGCTAGGGATTCCCCATCCTCCTGTTTCGTTTGCTATCCTCCATTTTTTCCTTATCCTTGGTTTCTTTCCTCCCTCCACCCAATAATTCAATTTCCTATCCCATTCTTTTATCTCTTTCCCTTGGAGGACCCCTGGCAAGGCCTGGGCTAGGTATAAAAATTTTGGCAAGATCATCATTTTAATTGCTCTTATTTTTGCCATTCTCGTCAAACTTTTCTGTTTCCAGCCTTTCATCTGTTTCAACACTTTTTTCCAGATCTTTCCATAGTTTGCTTCTGTTATTCTCTCTATGTTTTTGTATATCCACATTCCCAAATATTTCATTCTTTTTACCCCTTATTTTAACCCTGACACTTTCCTCATTTATTTATAAACATCATCTCAGACTTCTCCATATTCACCTGAAGCCCCGATTGTTCCTCAAACTCTCGCAGAGTTTCCTTCATTGCTTTTACCACTTTCAATGGCATCGTCTTCTTTGTCTTCGTCTTCTTCGTCGTCGCCGTCTTCTTCGTCGTCGCCGTCGTCTTCTTCGTCGCCGTCGTCTTTGTCGCCGTCTTCGTCGCCGTCTCCTTCTTCGTCGCCGTCTTCGTCGCCGTCTCCTTCTTCGTCGTTGTCGTCTTCGCCGCCGTCGTCTTCGCCGTCGTCGTCTTCGTCATCGTCTTCGTCGTCGTCTTCGTCGCCGTCTTCGTCGCCGTCCTCGTCGCCGTCTTCGTCGCCATCTTCGTCGCCGTCTTCGTCACCGTCTTCGTCGTCGTCGTCGTCGTCGTCGTCTTCGTCGTCGTCTTCGTCGTCGTCTTCGTCGTCGCCGTCTCCTTCTTCATCGTCGTCTTCTTCGTCATCTTCGTCGTCATCGCCTTCGTCGCCGTCGTCATCTTCGTCATCGTCTGCGTCGTCTTCATCATCTTTGTCGTTTCCGCCGTCTTCGTCATCGTCGTCTTAAGTCGTCGCCGTTCGCCCGTCTTGTCGCCCTCTTTGTCACCGTCGTCATCGCCGTCGTCTTCGTCTTCGCCGCCGCCGTATTCGCCGTCATCGCCGTCGCCGTCATCACCTTCGTCTTCGTCTTCGCCGTCGTCATCGCCGTCACCGTCGTCATCGCCGTCGTCTTCGTCTTCGTCATCGTCTTATTCGTCTGCGTCGCCGCCTTCGTCGTCGCCGTCGTCTTGTTCGTCGCCGTCGTCTTTGTCGCCGTCTTCGTCGCCGTCTCCTTCTTCGTCGCCGTCTTCGTCGCCGTCTCCTTCTTCGTCGTTGTCGTCTTCGCCGCCGTCGTCTTCGCCGTCGTCGTCTTCGTCATCGTCTTCGTCGTCGTCTTCGTCGCCGTCTTCGTCGCCGACCTCGTCGCCGTCTTCGTCGCCATCTTGTCGTCGCCGTCTTCGCCGTCTTCGTCGTCTTCGCCGTCGTCTTCGGCGTCTTCATCGTCTTCGTCGTCGCCGTCTCCTTCTTCATCGTCGTCTTCTTCGTCATCTTCGTCGTCATCGCCTTCGTCGCCGTCGTCATCTTCGTCATCGTCTGCGTCGTCTTCATCATCTTTGTCGTTTCCGCCGTCTTCGTCATCGTCGTCTTCGTCGTCGCCTTCGTCGCCGTCTTCGTCGCCCTCTTTGTCTCCGTCGTCATCGCCGTCGTCTTCGTCTTCGCCGCCGCCGTATTCGCCGTCATCGCCGTCGCCGTCATCACCTTCGTCTTCGTCTTCGCCGTCGTCATCGCCGTCACCGTCGTCATCGCCGTCGTCTTCGTCTTCGCCGTCGTCGTATTCGCCGTCATCGCCTTCGTCTTCGCCGTCGTCGTCTTTCGCCGTCGTCGTCTTCGTCTTCGCCGTCGTCTTCGTCGTCGCCGTCATCGCCGTCATCGCCGTCATCGCCTTCGTCTTCGCCGTCGTCGGCTTCGCCGTCATCGCCTTCGTCTTCGCCGTCGTCGTCTTCGTCGTCGTCTTCGCCGTCATCGTCTTCGCCGTCGTCGTCTTCGCCGTCATTGCCGTCGTCTTCGTCTTCACCGCCGTCATCGCCGTCGTCTTCGTCTTCGCCGTCGTTGTCTTCGCCGTCGTCTTCGCCGTCATTGTCTTCGCCGTCATCGTCTTCGTCGTCTTCGTCTTCATCGTCGCCGTCGTCTTCGTCGCCCCGTCTTTGTCGTCTTCATCGTCGTCGCCGTCGTCGTCTTCATCGTCGTTTTTCGTCGTCGTCTTCTTCGTCCGCGTCGTCCGTCGTCGTCTTCGCCGTCGTCTTCGTCTTTCGTCGTCGTCTTCGTCCGTCGTCTTCTTCGTCTTCGCCCGTCGTCGTCGCCGTCTTTCGTCGTCTTCTTCCGTCTTCGCCTCGTCTTCTTCTTCGTCGTCGTCGTCGTCCGCGTCGTCGTCTTCGCCCGTCATCGCCGTCTTCAGCCGCCGTCGTCTCTTCTTCATCGTCTTCGCCTTCGTCTTCGCCGTCGTCGTCTTCGCCGTCATCGTCTTCGCCGTCGTCGTCTTCGCCGTCATTGCCGTCGTCTTCGTCTTCACCGCCGTCATCGCCGTCGTCTTCGTCTTCGCCGTCGTTGTCTTCGCCGTCGTCTTCGCCGTCATTGTCTTCGCCGTCATCGTCTTCGTCGTCTTCGTCTTCATCTTCGCCGTCGCTTCCGTCGCCGCCGTCTTTGTCGTCTTCATCGTCGTCGCCGTCGTCTTCATCGTCGTCTTCGTCGTCGTCTTCGTCGTCGTCTTCGTCGCCGTCTTCGTCGTCTTCGTCTTTGTCGCCGCCGCCTCCGTCTTCGCCGTCTTCATCGTCGTCTTCTTCGTCGTCTTCGTCTTCGTCGTCGTTGTTGTCTTCTTCGTCTTTGTTGTCTTCGTCGTTGTCGCCGTCGTCGTCTTCGTCGTCGACGAGGACGCCGATGAAGACAACGCCACCGCCGCTGGGTTAGCCTTCGGCATAGTTGTCATCGTCGTCAACGGCGTCTTGGTCGTCTTCGTCGTTGCCATCATCTTCGGCGTCTTCGTCTTCGTCTTCGTCTTCGTCGTCACTGCTGTCGTCGCCTTCGTCGCCTTCTTCGCCGCCTTCGTTGTCGCCTTCGTCGTCGTCATCTTCGTCTTCATTGGCTTCGTCGTCGTCTTCGTCGTCGTCTTCGCCGCCGTTTCTGTGGTCTTCTCCGTCGTCTTCGGCGTCGCCGTCTTCGCGCCGCCGCCTTCGTCGTCTTCGTCATCGGCGTCTTCGGCGTCGCCTTCTTCTTCTTCATCGTCATCATCGCCGTCATCTTCGTCGTCAGCGCCGTCGTCTTAGTCATCGCCGTCGGCGCCGCCCGTCATCTTCTTCGCCGTCTTCTTCGTCTTTGGCATCGTCGTTGTCAGCGTCTTTGTGGCCGGCATCTTCGTCGTCTTCTTCTTCGCCCGTCGTCTTCGTCTTCGTCATCGTCTTTGTCGTCTTCTTCGTCGCCCGTCCGTTGTCGTCTTCGCCACCGTCGCCGTCTCGCTTCTTCGCCGCCTTTGCCATCGTCGTCTTCGGCGTCTTCGTCGTCGTTGTCTTCTTCGTCTTCGTCGTCTTCTTCTTCGTCACCGTCGTCTTCTTCGTCGTCGGCGTCGTCTTCTTAGTCGCCGCCGCCGTCTTCGTCGTCGTCTTCGTCGTCGTCTTCGCCGTCGTCTTCGTCGTCGTCTTCGCCGCCGTCTCCGTGGTCGTCTCCGTCATCTTCAGCGTCGCCGTCTTCGCCGCCGCCGCCGCCTTCGCCGTCTTCGTCGTCGGCGTCATCGCCGTCATCTTCGTCATCAGCCCCGTCGTCTTAGTCATCGCTGCTGTCGCCGTCGCCGTCTTCTTCGTCTTTGCCGTAGTCGTCATCGTCGTCTTTGTGGCCGGCATCTTCGTCGCCGGCGTCTTCGTCGTCTTCATCGTCTTCGTTGTCTTCGTCTTCGTCATCGTCTTGTTCGTCTGCGTCGCCGCCTTCGTCGTTGTCGTCTTTGCCGCCGCCTTCGCCGCCGCCTTCGTCGTCGTCTTCGTCGTTTTCTTCTTCGTCAACGTCGTCTTCTTTGTCGCCGCCCGTCTCTTCGCCCGTCTTCGTCCCCGCCATCTACTTCTTCTTCGTCGTCGCCGTCGTCTTCTTCGTCGCCGCCGCCGCCGCCGCCTTCTTCTTCGCCGTCGTCTTTGTCGCCGTCTCCTTCTTCGTCGTCTTCGTCGCCGTCGTCTTCGCCGTCATCGCAGTCGTCTTCGTCGTCTTCTTCTTCGTCGTCTTCTTCGTCTTCGTCTTCTTCGTCGCCGTCTTCTTCGTCGCCATCTTCTTCGTCTTTGGCGTAGTCGTCATCGTCGTCTTTGAGGCCGGCATCTTCGGCGTCGCCGTCTTCGTCGTCTTCTTCGTCTCCGTTGTCTTCACCTTCGTCATCGTTGTTGTCGTCTTCGCCGCCGCCGCCTTCGCCGTTGTCGTCTTCGGCGCCGCCTTCGCCGCTTTCGCCGCCTCCGCCGCTTTTGCCGCCTCCGCCGCCGCCGCCTTCAGCGTCTTCGTCGTCGTCTTCTTCGTCTTCGTCGTCTTCTTCGTCGTCCGTTGTTTTCTTCGTCGTCGCCGTCGTCTTCTTAGTCGCCGTCACCGTCGTCTTCGTCGTCGTCTCCGTCTCCTTCTTCATCGTCTTTGTCGTCGTCGTCGTCTTCGTCGTCGTCTTCGGCGTCTTCGTCGTCTTCTTCTTCGTCGTCTTCTTCGTCCTCACCGTCGTCTTCTTCGTCGTCGGTGTTGTCTTCTTAGTCGCCGCCGCCGTCTTCGTCGTCGTCGTCTTCGCCGTCGTCGTCATCGTTGTCATCTTCTTCGTATTTCCCGTAGTCGTCATCGTCGTCTTTGTGGCCGGCATCTTCTTCGCCGGCATCTTCGTCGTCCTCTCCGTCTCCGTTGTCTTCGTCTTCGTCTTCGTCTTGTTCGTCTGCGTCGCCGCCTTCGTCGTTGTCGTCTTTGCCGCCACTGCCTTCGCCGCCGCCGCCGTCTTCTTCGTCTTCGTCGTTTTCTTCTTCGTCACCGTCGTCTTCTTTGTCGCCGCCGTCTTCGTCGCCGTCTTCGCCGCCGTCTACTTCTTCTTCGTCGTCGCCGTCGCCGCCGTCGCCGCCGTCGCCGCCGCCGCCGCCGCCTTCTTCATCGCCGTCGTCTTTGTCGCCGTCTCCTTCTTCGTCGTCGTCTTCGTCGCCGTCGTCTTCGCCGTCATCGCAGTCGTCTTCGTCGTCTTCTTCTTCGTCGTCTTCTTCGTCGCCGTCGTCTTCATCGTCGCCTTCGTCGCCGTCTTCTTCGTCTTTGGCGTAGTCGTCATCGTCGTCTTTGAGGCCGGCATCTTCGGCGTCGCCGTCTTCGTCGTCTTCTTCGTCTTCGTTGTCTTCACCTTCGTCATCGTTGTTGTCGTCTTCGCCGCCGCCGCCTTCGCCGTTGTCGTCTTCGCCGCCGCCTTCGCCGCTTTCGCCGCCTCCGCCGCTTTTGCCGCCTCCGCCGCCGCCGCCTTCAGCGTCTTCGTCGTCGTCTTCTTCGTCTTCGTCGTCTTCTTCGTCGTCACCGTTGTTTTCTTCGTCGTCGCCGTCGTCTTCTTAGTCGCCGTCACCGTCGTCTTCGTCGTCGTCTCCGTCTCCTTCTTCATCGTCTTTGTCGTCGTCTTCGTCGTCGTCTTCTTCGTCGTCGTCATCTTCTTCGTCCTCGTCTTCGTCTTCTTTCGTCTGTCGTCTTCGTCCGCCGCCATCTTGTAAAGTCTTCGTCGTCTTCGTCGTCGTCGTCTTCGCCGTCGTCTTCGCCGCCGTCTCTGTGGTCGTCTCCGTCATCTTCAGCGTCGCCATCTTCGCCTTCGCCGTCTTCGTCGTCGTCTTCGTCGTCGCCGTCTTCTTCATCGTCGTCATCGTTGTCATCTTCGTCATCAGCGCCGTCGCCTTAGTCATCGCCGCCGTCGCCGTCTTCTTCGTCTTTGCCGTAGTCGTCATCGTCGTCTTTGTGGCCGGCATCTTCGTCGTCGCCGTCTTCGTCGTCGTCTTCGTCGTCGTCGTCTTCTTCGTCGTCATCGTCTTCTTCGTCGTCGTCGTCGTCATCTTCGTCGTCAGCGTTGTCGTCTTAGCCGCCGTTGTCTTCGTCGCCCGTCTTCGTCTTGTTCGCCGCCGCCGCGTCGCCCGTCGTCGCCGCCGCCGCCGTCTTCTTCGTCTTCGTCGTTTTCTTCTTCGTCACCGTCGTCTTCTTTGTCGCCGCCGTCTTCGTCGCCGTCTTCGCCGCCGTCTACTTCTTCTTCGTCGTCTTAAATCGCCGCCCGTCGTTCGCCGCCGCCCGCCACCGCCTTCGTCGCCGCCGCAGTCGCCGCCGCCGTCTTCTTCATCGCCGTCGTCTTTGTCGCCGTCTCCTTCTTCGTCGTCGTCTTCGTCGCCGTCGTCTTCGTCGCCGTCGTCTTCGCCGTCATCGCCGTCGTCTTCGTCGTCTTCTTCTTCGTCGTCTTCTTCGTCGCCGTCGTCTTCATCGTCGCCTTCGTCGCCGTCTTCTTCGTCGCCATCTTCTTCGTCTTTGGCGTAGTCGTCATCGTCGTCTTTGTGGCCGGCATCTTCGGCGTCGCCGTCTTCGTCGTCTTCTTCGTCTTCGTTGTCTTCGCCTTCGTC
>JARBWK010000011.1:97353323-97391026 GCA_030556195.1 Anolis apletophallus | reverse complement strand
GTCTTCATTGTCGCCTCCTTCATCGCCTTTGTTGTTGTCGTCGTTGTCTTCTTCGTCTTTGTTGTCTTTGTTGTCTTCGTCGTCATCTTCGTCGTCTTCTTCGTCGTCGCCTTCGTCGCCTTCGTCGCCTTCGTCGCCTTCGTCGCCTTCGCGTCTTCGTCGTCGCCTTGTCATCGTCGTCGTTGTCGTCCGCCTTCGCCGCCTTGCTTGTCGCCGTTGTTGTCTTCGCCGTCTTTGTCGCCTTCGTCACCTTAAATCGTTGTCTTCATTGTCGCCTCCTTCATCGCCTTTGTTATTTGTAAGTCGTTGTCTTCTTCGTCTTTGTTGTCTTTGTTGTCTTCGTCTTTGTGGTCGTGGCCTTGTCTTCGCCTCGTTGCCTTCATCGCCTTCGTCAGCCTCGCGCCGCCGCCGCCTTCGTCGCCGTCTTCATTGTGGCCACCTTAATCGCCTTCGTTGTCATCGTCTTCTTCGTCTTATTCGCCTTTGTTGTCATCGTCGCCTTTGTCGTCGCCGCCTTCATCACCTTAGTCGCCTTCGTTGTCGCCGTTAGTCTTCGTCGTTGTCTTTGTCTTCTTTAAATCGTCTTCTCAGCAAGTCGTGCCTTCATCGTTCATCGCCTACGTTCGTCTTCGCCTTCATTGTCTTATCTTCGTCTTCGTCTTCGCCGTTTCGCCGCCTTCATCGTCGTCTCCGTCGTAGTCTCTCCTGTCTTTCGTCGTCGTTTGTCGTCTTCGTCTTCATCGTCGTCATCGTCGCCATCTTCGTCGTCAGCGCCGTCGTCTTAGTCATCGCCTTCGTCTCGCTTCTGCATCCCGTCTTCGCCGTCGTCTTCTTCGTCTTTCGTGTCGTCATCTTTGTCTTTGTGGTCGGCGTCTTCGTGGCCGGCGTCTTCGCCGCCTCGTCGCCTTCATCGCCTTCGTCGCCTTTCTCGTCTTCGCTGCGCCTCGTGCCGTCGCCTCCGCTTCTTCGTCGCCTTCGACTTCGTCTTCTTTGTGGCCACCGCCGCCTTAGTTCTTATTCGTCTTCTTCGTCTTCTTCTTTGTTGTTCTTTGTCTTCGTTGTCTTCGCCTTCGTCATCGTCGTCTTCATCTTCGTCGTCGTCTTCATCACCGTCGTCTTCGTAGGTCTTCGTCGTCTTCATGCTTCGCCGTCGTCCAGCGTCGTCGTCTTCGTCATCGTCTTCGTCGTCGTTCTTCTGTTGTCTTCGCCTTAGTCGCCTTCGTCGCGTCTTCATTGTCGCCACCTTCATTGTCTTCGCCTTCTTGTCGTCGTCTTCAGTCTTTGTTGTCTTCGTCGTCTTAGGTCTTTGTCGTCTTGTCGTTGTCTTCTTCGTCTTTGTTGTCTTTTTGTTGTCCCCGTCGTCATCTTCGTCTTCGTCGTCTTCGTCATCTTCGTCTTAGTCTTCGTCGCTGTCGCCGTCTTGTTCGCCGTCGTCGTTGTTGTCGTCTTCGTCGTCGCCTTCGTTCGAGCCTTCGTCGTCTTCTTCGTCGCCTTCGCCATCATCGCCTTTGTCACCTTCGGCGCCGTCTTCATTGTCGCCTCCTTCATCGCCTTTGTTGTCATCGTTGTGGCCTTCGCCTTTGTCGCCTTCGTCGCCTTCGTCGCCGTCTTCATTGTCGACACCTTCATCGCCTTCGTTGTCGTTGTCGTCTTCTTCGTCTTTGTTGTCTTCCTCATCTTCGTCGTTCTCTTCGTCGTCTTCGTCGTCGTCTTCGTCTTCATCTTCGTCTTTCTTCTTCGTATTCTTCTTCTTCTTCGTAGTCTTTGTCATCGTCTTCGCCGTCTTCTTCGTCGCCTTCTTCGCCTTCGCCGCTTCGTCGTCTTCGCCCTGTCGCCGCCTTCATCGTCTTCATCATCGTCCTTTTCGTCTTCATCTTAGGTCGTCGTCACCTTCACCGTCTTCCGTCGTCTTAAATCGTCTTTGTCGTCGTCGCCGTTCGCCTGTTGTCACCCCGTCTTCGCCTTTCTTGATGTCGCCGTCTTCGTCTTCGTCATCGTCGTCTTCGTCTTCATCTACGTTGTCGTCTTCGTCGTCTTCTTCGTCGTCTTCGTCGTCTTCGTCGTCTTCGTCATCTTCGTCGTTGTCGTCGCCTTCGCCTCCGCCGCCTTCGTCGCCTTCATCCCCTTAGTCGCCTTTCTCGCCTTCGTCGCCTTCGTCGCCTTTGTCACCTTCGTCGCCGTCTTCATTGTCGCCTCCTTCATCGCCTTTGTTGTTGTCTTTGTTGTCTTTTGTTGTCTTCTTCGTCGTCTTTGTCATGTCTTCTTCGTCTTCTTGGTCGCCTTAGTCATCGTCGCCCCTTCGTTGCCTTCGTCGCCTTCTCGCCTTTGTCGCACCTTCATCGCCTTCATCTTCGCCTTCGTCTTTTTTTGTCGTCTTAGTGGGTTGTCGTCGTCGTTGTCGTCGTCTTCGTCTTCATTCTTCTCGTCGCCTTTGTCAGCCTTCATCGCCTTTCTTCACCTTAGCCGTCTTCATTGTCGCCTCCTTCATCGCCTTTGTTGTCATCGGTGTCTTCTTCATCTTTGATGTCTTTGTTGTCTTCGTCGTCGTCTTCGTCGCCTTCGTCGCCTTCGTCGCCTTCGTCGCCTTCGTCGCCTTCGTCGCCTTCGTCGCCTTCGTCGCCGTCTTCATTGTCGCCTCCTTCATCGCCTTTGTTGTCTTCGTTGTCTTCTTCGTCTTTAATGTCTTTGTTGTTTTTCGTCTTTGTCGTGGCGTCGCCGTCGCCTTCGTCGCCTTTGTCGCGTCTTCATTGTCGCCACCTTCATCGCCGTTGTCTTCGTCGTCTTCGTCTTCTTCGTCGTTGTCTTCGTCGTCTTCGTCTTCGTCGTCTTCGTCTTCATCTTCGTCGTCTTCTTCTTCTTCTTCGTAGTCGTCGTCTTCGTAGTCTTTCGTCGTCTTCGTCGTCGTCGTCGCCATTGTCGCCGCCTTCATCGCCTTCGTTGCCTCGTTTCGTCGCCTCGTCGCCTGTGTCGCCGCGTCTTCATTGTGGCCACCTTCATCGCCTTCGTTGTCGTCGTCTTCTTCGTCTTCTTCGTCTTTGTTGTCTTTGTTGTCTTTGTCGTCTTCGTCGTTGTCTTCGTCGTTGTCTTCGTCGTTCTCTTGTCGTCGTCCCGTCCTTTCGTCTTCGTCTTCTTCGTCTTCGCCGTCTTCTTCGTCGTCTTTCGTCGTCTTTGTCGTCGTCTTCTTCGCCGTTTCGCCGCCTTCATCGCTTCGTCGTCGTCGCCGTCGTCTCCTTCTTCATCGTCGTCTTCTCGTCGTCCTATTCGTCGTCATCTCCGTCATTTTCGTCGTCTTCATCTTCGTCTTTCTCGTCGCCTTCGTATTCGTAGTCGTCTTCTTCGTCTTCTGCGTCGTCTTCGTCGTCGTCTTCGTCGCCAGTGCCTTCATCGCCTACGTCTTCGTCGTCTTCGTCTTCATTGTCTTCGTCGTCGTCTTAGTCGCCGTCCTCGCCGTCGTCTCCGTCGTCGTCTCCGTGGTCGTCTTCGTCGTCTTCGTTGTCGCCGTCTTCTTCTTCATCGTCGTCATCGTCGCCGTCTTCGTCGTCAGCGCCGTCGTCTTAGTCTTCTTCGTCGTCTTCGTCGTCTTCATCGTCGGCGTCTTCGCCGTCTTTGCCGTCGTCGTCATCTTCGTCTTTAGTCGTCGTCTTCGTGGTCTTCGTCTTCCGTCGCCGCCGTCGTCTTCTTCGTCTTTCGTCGTCGTCATCTTCGTCTTTGTGGTCGGCGTCTTCGCCGTCGTTGCCTTTGTCGCCTCGTCGCCTCGTCGCCATTGTCGTCGTCTTCCCTTCGCCTTCTCTTCTTCGTCTTCATCGCCTTTGTCTTGTCGCCTTCGTCTTGCCTTCATCGCCTTTGTCTTCTTCTCGTCTTCTTCATTCACCTTCGCCTCTTCTTCATCGCCTTTCCTTGTCGTCTTTGTTGTTGTCTTTTTGTTGTCTTTGTTGTCTTCGTTTCGTCTTTTCGTCTTCGTCGTTTCCTTCGTCTTCGTCGTCGTTGCCTCGTCGCCTTTGTCGTCTTCGTCGTTTTTGTCGTCGTCTTCTTGTGGCCACCTTCATCGCCTTCGTTGTCGTCGTCTTCTTCGTCTTCTTCGCCTTTGTTGTCTTCGTCGCCTTCGTCGTTGTCTTCGTTGTCTTCGTCGTTCGTCGTCTTCGTCGTCGTCGTCTTCATCGTCTTCTTCGTCGTTCGTCTTCTTCGTCGTCTTCGTCGTCTTCGTCGTCGTCTTCGTCTTCGTCTTCTTCGTCGCGTCGTCTTCGCCGTCGTCGCCGTCGTCGTCTTCTTCTTCGTCTTCGTCGTCTTCGTCGTCGTCGTCGTCGTCGTCGTCTTCGTCGTCTCCGTCTTGCCGTCGTCTTCGTCGTCTTCGTCGTCGCCGTCTTCTTCGCCTCCGTCGCCGCCATCGTCTTCTTTGTCTTCTTTCTCTTCGTCGTCTTCGTCGTCTTCGTCGTCTTCGCCATCGTCTTTGTCGTCGCCGTCTTCATTGTCGCCACCTTTATCGTCTTCGTTGTCGTCGTTGTCTTCTTCGTCTTTGTTGTCTTCGTCGTCTTCCTCGTCGCCTTCGTCGTCGCCTTCGTCGCCTTCGTCGCTGTCTTCATTGTCGCCACCTTCATCGCCTTCGTCGTCATCGTCTTCTTCGTCTTTGTTGTCTTCGTTGTTCCTTTGTCGTCTTTCGTCGTCTTCATCGCGTCTTCGTCGTCTTCGTCATCGTCGTCTTCGTTATCGTCGTCTTCGTCATCGTCGTCTTCGTCATCGTCGTCTTCGTCATCGTCGTCTTCGTCATCATCGTCTTCGTCTTCATCTTCGCCGCCGCCGCCTTCATTGCCGTCATCTTTGTCGTCGTTCTCTTCGTCGTCTTCGTCATCGTCGCTTTCGTCTTCATCTTCGCCGCCGCTGCCTTCATCGCTGTCGTCTTCTTCGTCTTCGTCGTTTTTGTCGTCGTCTTCGCCGTTGTCGTCTTCGCCTTTGTCTTCGCCTTCTTCGCCTCGTCATCGCCGCCGTCTCCTTCTTCATTGTCGTCTTCTTCGTCATCTTCGTCGTCATCGCCGTCATCTTCGTTGTCTTCATCTTCGTCTTTGTCGTCACCGCCTTCGTCGCCTTCGTCGTCGCCTTCTTCTTCTTCGTCGTCTTCCTCGTCGTCGTCTTCGTCGTCGTCGTCTTCGTCGTCGTGGTCTTCGTCGTCGTGGTCTTCGTCGTCGTCTTCGTTGTCGTCTTCGTCGCCGTCTTCGTCGCCAGTGCCTTCATCGCCTACGTCGTCGTCGTCGTCTTCTTCGTCTTCATTGTCTTCGTCGTCGTCTTCGTCGTCCCGTCCCTCGCCCCGTCGTCGTCGTCGTCGTCGTCGTGGTCATCGCCGTCGTCTTCTTCATCGTCGTCGTCTTCTTCTTCATCTTCGCCGTCAGCGCCGTCGTCTTAGTCATTCAGCGCCGTCGTCTTAGTCATCGCCTTCATCGTCTTCGTCGTCTTCGTCGTCTTTGGCGTCGTCGTCATCTTCGTCTTTGTGGTCGTCGTCTTCGTCGTCTTCGTCGTCTTCTTCGTCTTCTTCTTCTTCTTCTTCGCCCGTCTATCACCGCCCGCGTCGCGTCATCGTCGCCGCGGCCGCCACTGTCGTCGCCTTCGTCTTCGCCGTCATTGCCATCGTCATCGTCTTCGCCGTCGTCTTCGCTGCCGCCGCCTTCGTCGCCTTCGTCGCCTTCGTTGTCGCCACCTTCATCGCCTTCGTCGTCGTCTTCTTCTTCGTCTTTGTTGTCTTCCTCATCTTCGTTGTTCTCTTCGTCGTCTTCGTCATCGTCACCTTCGTCATCATCGCCGTCATCTTCGTCGTCTTCGTCTTCGTCTTTGTTGTCACCGCCTTCGTCACCTTCTTCGTCGTCTTCGTTGTCGTCTTCATCATCATCGTCGTCGTCGTTGTCGTCGCCTTCGCCTTCGTCGCCTCGTTGGCTTCGTCGCCTTCGTCGCCGTCTTCATTGTCGCCACCTTCATCGCCTTCGTCGTCGTCTTCTTCATCTTTGTTGTCTTTGTCATCTTCGTCGTCTTCGTCATCGTCGTCTTCATCATCGTCGTCTTCGTCATCGTCGTCTTCGTCTTCATCTTCGCCGCCGCCTTCATCACCGTCGTCTTCGTCCTCTTCCTCGTCTTCGTCTTCTTCTTCGTCGTCGTTGTCGTCGCCTTCGTCGCCTTCGTCGCCATCTTCATTGTCGCCTCCTTCATCGCCTTCGTCGTCGTCTTCTTCGTCTTTGTTGTTTTCGTCATCTTCGTCATTCTCTTCGTCGTCTTCGTCATCGTCTTCGTCATCGTCGTCTTCATCTTCATCTCGTCGTCTTCTTCTTCGTCGTCGTCGTCGTCTTCGTCTTCTTCTTCGTCGTCTTCTTCTTCGTCTTCGTCATCGTCGTCTTCGTCTTCGTCTTCGGCCTCATCGCCTTCGTCGTCTTCGTCGCCTTCGTCGCCTCGTCGCCTTCATCGCCTTCGTCGCCTTTGTCACCTCCGTCGCCGTATTCATTGTCGCCTCCTTCATCGCCTTCGTCTTCTTCTTCTTCGTCTTTGTTGTCTTCGTCGTCGTCTTTTGTCGTCTTCGTCTTCATCTTCGTCGTCGTCTTCGTCTTCTTCATCGCCGTCGCCTTCATCCTCGTCTTCGCTTCGCTTCGCCTTCTTCGTCGCCTTCGTCGTCGTCGTCTTCTTCATCTTCTTCATCTTCTTCGTCTTCTTCGTCTTCTTCGTCTTCTTCGTCTTCATCTTCTTCGTCTTCGGCGGCGTCTTCGTCGTCTTCTTCTTCGTCTGCGTCTTCTTTGTCGTCTTCTTCTTCATCGCCGTCGTCTTCGTCGTCTTTGTCGTCTTCGTCTTTCGTCTTTCGTCGCCAGTCGCCTTCATCGCCGCGTCGTTTCTTCGTCTCCGTCTTCATTGTCGTCTTCTTCGTCGCCTTCGTCGTCGTCTTCGTCATCTTTGTCGTCTTTGTCGTCTTTCTTTGTTTCTCGTCTTCGTCGTCTCTTTGTTGTCTTCGTCTTCGTTCGTTGTTGTCTTTGTCGTCTTCTTCGTCTTCGTCTTCGTCATCGTCGTCTTCGTCTTCGTCTTCGTCGTCTTCGTCGTCGTCTTCGTTGTCGTCTTCGTCGTCGTCTTCGTCTTCGTCGTCTTCGTCTTCTTCGTCTTCGTCGTCTTCGTCGTCGTCTTCGTCGTCGTCTTCGCCGTCTTCTTCTTCGTCTTCGTCTTCGTCGTCTTCATGTCGTCGTCGTCTTCATCTTCGTCGTCTTCGTCGTCTTCGTCTTCGTCGTCTCTTTCTTCGTCTTCGTCTCCTTTCGTCTTTCTTCTTCTTTTCGTCGTCGTCTTCGTCTTCATCGTCTTCGTCGTCTTCTTCCTCGTCTTCGTCGTCTCGTCTTCGTCTCTTCGTCGTCGTCTTCGTCTCTCCGTGCCCGTCTTCGTCGCCGTCTTTCGCCGTCGCCGCCTTCCGCCCGTCTTCTTCGTCTTTGCCGTCTTCTTCGCGTCTTCTTCTTCGTCTTCGTCTTCGTCGCCATCTTTCGTCGTCGTCGCCGTCGTCTTTGTCATCACCTTCGTCTTCTTCTTCGCCGCCGCCGTCGTTCGTCTTCTTCTTCGTTTTCTTGTTGTCTTCTTTGTCTTCATCGCGTCTCTGTTGTCTTCGTCTTCGTCTTCTTCGCCGTCGTCTTCTTTGTCGCCGCCAGTCGCCTTCGTCGCCTTCGTCGCCTTCGTCGTCTTCTTCTTCGTCTTTGTTGTCTTCGTCATCTTCGTCGTTCTCTTCGTCGTCTTCGTCATCGTCGTCTTCGTCATCGTCGTCTTCGTCTTCATCTTCGCCGCCGCCTTCATCACCGTCGTCTTCGTCGTCTTCGTCGTCTTCGTCGTCTTCTTCGTCGTCTTCGTCGTCTTCGTCTTCGTCGTCGGGCGTCGTCGTCTTCATCGCCTTCGTCGTCCTCGTCTTTCCGTCGCCTTGTCGCCTTTTCGCCTTCGTCGCCTTCGTCGCCTTTGTCACCTTCGTCGCCGTCTTCATTGTCGCCTCCTTCATCGCCTTTGTTGTTGTCTTCGTTGTCTTCTTCGTCTTTGTTGTCTTTGTTGTCTTTGTTGTCTTCTTTCGTCGTCTTCGTCTTCGCCTCGTCACCTTCATCGCCTTCGTCCGCCTTCATCGCCTCGCCGCCTCGTCGCCTTCGCCTCGTCGTCGTCGCCGTCTTCATTGTCGCCACCTTCATCGCCTTCGTTGTCATCGTCTTCTTCGTCTTCTTCATCTTTGTTGTCTTCCTCGTCTTCGTCAGCATCGTCTTCGTTCTTCACCTTTCGTCGTCTTCGTCTCCGTCGTCTTCGTCTTCATTGTCTTCTTCTTGCCTTCGTCGCCGTCGTCTTCTTCGTCATCGTCGTCTTCGGCGTCGTCGTCGTCGTCTTCGTCTCCTTCTTCGTCGTCTTTGTCGTCTCTTTGCCGTCGTCTTCATCGTCGTCTTCTTCGTCGTCTTCGTGTTCGTCATTGTCTTCATCGTCGTCTTCTTCGTCATCTTCATCGTCATCGCCGTCTTCATCGTCGTCGTCGTCATCTTCGTCGTTCGTCTTAGTCGTCTTCTTCGTCTTTGTCGTCTTCGTCGTCGTCGTCTTCGCCTTCATTCGCCCTCTTCGTCGCCCTCTTCGTCGCCATCTTCGTCTCGTCATCGCCATCGTCTTTGTTTTCGCCGCCGTTGCCTTCGCCGTCATCACCGTCGTCTTCGTCTTCGCCGTCGGCGTCTTTGCCGTCGCCATCTTCGCCGTCGTCGCTTTCGTCGTCGCCTTCGTCGCTGTCGCCTTCGTTGTCATCTTCATTGTCTTCGTCGTCGTCTTCGCCGCCGTCTCCGTGGTCGTCTCTTCGTCCTCCGTCGCCGCCGTCCGCCGCCGCGCTTACCGTTTTCGTCGTCGTCGTCTTCGCCGTCGTCGTCTTCTTATCATCGTCGTCAGCGCCGTCATCTTCGTCGTCAGCGCCGTCGTCTTAGTCATCGCCTTTGGCGCCTTTGGCGCCTTCGCCGCCGCCGCCGCCTTCTTCGTCTTTGCCGTAGTCGTCATCGTCGTCTTTGTGGCCGGCATCTTCGTCGTCGGCGTCTTCTCCGTCTTCGTTGTCTTCGTCTTCGTCATCGTCTTTTTCGTCTGCGTCGCCGCCGCCTTCGTCGTTGTCGGCGGCGAATATATCCTCTCACCCGGTCCCATCGTCCCAACAGCTCTCGCACTTTATCCTCCTGTAATTGATTAACCCTCATTTCCATAATTTCAAATTGAATGTGTTCCACCAAGTACCGCAGCCAGTTCTCAATTGTCCATTTAGGTGAGTCCTTCAGCCTAGAACCACCACCGCCTGGGCGCTTTCTATCATCGCTACCTTCATTTCAGGATGTTCCCCAGCTTGTTATTATTTACCAACACCGCTGTCTCTTTTGTGATGGTCCAATTTATATTCAATACTCTATTTTCCTCCTTGTCTCCCTCACTCTTGTGTTTTTAGTCTTAGCAATATCCCCCACTATCCTCTCCATCTCTGCTCCTGAGACTTGCAATTCCCTCTCCCACATTGTGGTTAACTCTTCTACCGTACTCCCTCCTAATGATATTAATATTTTTTAGATCCTTCCGACCTGGCCCCTTTTCCCTTCCTTCTTTTCCCTAATTATCTTCTCGAATTCCGTATCCTCTCTTTGCAAAGCCTCTCTAACCTCCCTCTGCTTAAGGTAGTCACTTATTGCCCTGATTTGCAGCCACCGCCTTTCTCTAACCAATTTTCCAGTCTTTCTCTCCTAATCCTACCCCCTTCATCCACTAATTGCTCCAGGCTTGTAACCCCCTTCTCTCTCAGTATCCTTATTATGCTGCTCAAATTTTCCTCTCTCTTAGGGTTCATTATCTCTAGCGAGGCCACTTTTGAGACTCCCGGTGCTATCTTCATTTGCCAAACTTTCCATACTTCCATAGTAGCTCTCATTGGTCCAATCAATTTGTCCACCTCACTTTTTTCCCATCTCCTAAATATCAATTCCTCAGTTCCGAATCCATTCACTTCTTTTTCCAATTTTGCCCATCTCTTATCCTCTTCCTGCAGCTCTATCAGTCTTTCAATTTGAAAGGCATCTCTATATGTTTCTAGGCTAGGGATTCCCCATCCTCCTTCCTTTTCATTTGCAATCAACCATTTTTTCCTTTTCCTTGGTTTCTTTCCTCCTTCCACCCAATAATTCAGTTTCCTATCCCATTCTTTTATCTTTCCTCCCGGGAGGACCCCTGGCAGAGCCTGGGCTAGGTATAAGAACTTGGGCAAAATTAACTGCTCTTATTTTCGCCATCCTTCTCAGGCCTTTCTGTTTCCAGCCTTTCACCTGTTTCAGAATTTTTTTCCAGACCTTTCCATAGTTTGCTTCTATTATTCTCTCTGTATTCTTATATATCCACACTCCCAAATATTTTATTCTTTTGCCCTTATCTTGTTCGCTAGTGTTTCTATTGCCATTACAAACAGCATTGGAGACAAAGGACATCCCTGTTTAGTTCCATTCAGTATCCTAATATTCTCCGTCCTATTTCCATTCACTCTTATATATGCCTGGCTCCCCATATATATGTTCTTAATAGTTGAGCAGAACTGCACTCCCAGGTTTAATTCCTTGCACACCTCATACAGGTAACTATGGTTTACTTTGTCAAATGCCTTGTAGACATCTAATTTTAATATTCCTAACTTCCTCTTGGCTGCAGTAGCATGGTGTAACACATTCATTACGTTCCTAATCGGTTCTTCGCCATCTTCATCGCTGTCGTCATCGTTGTCGTCCTCGTCTCCGTCGCCGTTGTCGTCTTCTTCGTCATCGCCTTCGTCGCCTTCGTCGCCTTCGTCGCCTCGTCGCCTCGTCGCCTTCGTCGCCTTCGTCGCCGTCTTCATTGTCGCCTCCTTCATCGCCTTTGTTGTCGTCGTTGTCTTCTTCGTCTTTGTTGTCTTTGTTGTCTTCGTCGTTGTCTTCGTCGTCGCCTTCGCCGTCGTAGCCTCGTCGCCTTCGCCGCCTTCGCCGCCTCGTCGCCTTCGTCGTCTTCGTCGCCTCATCCCCGTCTTCATTGTGGCCACCTTCATCGCCTTCGTTGTCGTCGTCTTTTTCGTCTTCGTCGTCTTCGTCGTCTTCATCGTCTTCGTCATCGTCGCCTTCGTCTTCATCGCCGTCATCTTCGTTGTCTTTGTCGTCTTTGTCGTCGTTTTCGCCGTTGTCGCCGCCTTCATCGCCTTCGTCGTCGTCGCCGTCTCCTTCTTCATCATCGTCTTCTTCGTCATCTTCGTCGTCATCGCCGTCGTCTTCGTCGTCTTCATCTTCGTCTTTGTCGTCACCGCCTTCGCCGCCTTCGCCGCCTTCGTCGCCTTCTTCGTCGCCTTCTTCGTCGTCTTCGTCGTCGTCTTCGTCGCCAGTGCCCTCATCGCCTTCGTCGTCGTCTTCATTGTCTTCGTCGTCGTCTTCGTCGTCGTCCTCACCGCTGTGTCCGTCGTCGTCTCCGTGGTCGTCTCCGTGGTCGTCTTCGTCGTCTTCGTTGTCACCGTCTTCGCCGCCACCGCCGCCGCCTTCGTCGTCGCCGTCTTCTTCTTCATCGTCGTCATCGTCGCCATCTTCGTCGTCAGCGCCGTCGTCTTAGTCATCGCATTCGTCGCCGCCGTCGCTTTCGCCGTCTTCTTCGTCTTTGGCGTAGTCGTCATCTTCGTCTTCGTGGCCGACGTCTTCGTCGTCTTCTCCGTCGTCTTCTCCTTCGCCGCCGCGGCCATCACCGCCGCGGCCGCCACTTCCGTCGCCTTCGCCTTCGCCGTCATCGCCATCGTCATCGTCTTCGCTGCCGTCATCTTCGTCGTCGTCTTCGCCGTCGTCTTCGCCGTCGTCTTCGCTGCCGCCGCCTTCGTCGGCTTTGTCGGCTTCGTCGTCTTCGTCGCCGCCGTCGTCTTCGTCGTCTTCGTCGTCTCCGTCGTTGTCTTCATAGTCGCCACCTTTATCGTCTTCGTTGTCGTCGTCGTCTTCTTCGTCTTTGTTGTCTTCGTCGTCTTCGTCGTCGTCTTCGTCGACTTCATCTTCATCTTCGCCGCCGCCGCCTTCGTCGTTTTCGGCGTCGTCTTCCCCGTCGTCGCCTTCGTTGTCGCCGCCTTCATCGCCTTCGTCGTCTTTGTTGTCTTCTTCGTCTTTGTTTTCGCCGTCGTCTTCGCCGTCATCTTCGTCGTCGGTGTCTTCGTCGTCGGTGTCTTTGTCTTCGTCTTCGTCGTCGTCTTCGCCGTCATCGCCGTCGTCATCGTATTCGCCGCGGTCGTATTCGCCGTGGTCGTCTTCGCCGCGGTCGTCTTCGCCGCGGTCGTCTTCGCCGTCGTCGCCTTCGCCGCCTCGTCGCCTTCATTGCCTTCGTCGCCTTGTCGCCTTCGCCGCCTTTGTCACCTTCATCGCCGTCTTCATTGTCGCCACCTTCATCGCCTTTGTTGTCATCGTTGTCTTCTTCGTCTTTGTTGTCTTTGTTGTCTTTGTCGTTGTCTTCGTCGTCTTCGTCATCTTTGTTGTCGTCTTCGCCATTGTCACCGCCTTCATCGCCTTCGTCACCATCGCCGTCTCCTTCTTCATCGTCGCCTTCTTCGTCATCTTCGTCGTCAATGCCGTCATCTTCGTCGTCTTCATCTTCGTCTTCGTCGTCACCGCCTTCGTCGCCTTCTTCGTCGCCTTCTTCGTCGTCTTCGTCGTCGTTGTCGTCGCCTTCGCCGCCTCATCGCCTTCGTCACCTTCGCCGCCTCGTCGCCTTCGTAGCCTTCGCCGCCTCGTCGTCTTCGTCTTTGTTGTCGTCTTCTTCGTCTTTGTTGTCTTCGTCGTCTTCGTCATCTTCGTTGTCGTCTTCGTCTTCGTCTTCGTCGTTGTCTTCGTCGTCTTCGTCATCGTCGCCTTCGTCTTCATTTTCGCCGCCGCCGCCACCTTCATCGCCGTCGTCTTCGTCGTCTTTGTCGTCTTTGTCGTCGTCTTCGCCGTTGTCGCCGCCTCCATCGCCTTCGTCGTCGTCAACTTCTCCCTCTTCATCGTCGTCTTCTTCGTCATCTTCGTCGTCATCGCCGTCATCTTCATCGTCTTCATCTTCGTCTTTGTCGTCACCGCCTTCGTCGCCTTCGTCGCCTTCGTCGCCTTATTCGTCTTCTTCATCATCTTCGTCGTCTTCGTAGCCAGTGCCTTCATCGACTTCGTCGTCGTCGTCTTCGTCTTCATTGTCTTCGTCGTCGTCTTCGTCATCGTCCTCGCCGTCGTCTCTGTCATCGTCTCCGTGGTCGTCTTCGTCGTCTTCTTTGTCCCGTCTTCGCCGCTACCGCCGCCGTCTTCGTCGTCTTCGTCGTCACCGTCTTCTTCTTCATCGTCGTCATCGTCGCCATCTTTGTCGTCAGCGCCGTCATCTTAGTCATCGCATTCGTAGCCGCCGTCGACTTCGTCGCCGTCGCCGTCTTCTTTGTCTTTGGCATAGTCGTCATCTTCGTCTTTGTGACTGGCCTCTTCGTCGTCTTCTCCGTCGTCTTCTTCTTCGCCACCGCGTCTATCACCGCCGCCGCAGCCATCACTGCCGCAGTCTTCGTCGTCTTCAGAACCGTCGTCTTCTTCGTCTTCGCCGTCGCCGTCGTTGTCGCCGCCTTCGTTGCCTTCGTCGTCGTTGTTGTCTTCTTCGTCTTTGTAGTCTTCGTCGTCTTTGCCGTAGACTTCGCGGTCGTCTTCGCGTTGTCTTCGCCGCTGCCGCCTTCGCCATCGTCTTCGTCGTTGTCGTCTTCGTCATCGCCTTCGCCATCGCCTTCGCCTTCGCCGTCTCGTCGCCTTTGTCGCCTTGCCGCCTTCGTCGCCTTCGTCGCCTTCGTCGCCGTCTTCATTCTGGCCACCTCAATCGCCTTCATTGTCATCATTGTCTTCTTCATCTTTGTTGTCTTCGTCGTCTTCGTTGTTGTCTTCGTCGTCGTCGTTTTCGTCATCGTCGTCTTCGTCTTCATATTTGCCGCCGCCGCCTTCATCGTCGTAGTCATCTTCGTCGTCTTCGCCGCCATCGCCGTCATCGCCTTCGTAGCCATGATCGCCTTCGTCGCCTTCGTCGCCGCCGTTGCCTTCTTTGTCTTCGTCGCCTTCGTCGTCTTCGTCATCTTCGTCACCTTCGTCGTCTTCGTCGTCTTCGTCGTTGTCTTCATTGTCGCCACCTTTATCATCTTCGTTGTCGTCGTTGTCTTCTTCGTCTTTGTTGTCTTCGTCACCTTTGTCTTCGTCGTCGTCTTCATCATCGCCATCATCGTCTTTGCCGTCATCGCCGCCGTCATCGTCTTCGCCGCCGTCATCTTCGCCGTCGTCTTCGCCGCCACCGTCTTCGCCGCCGTCGTCTTCGCCATCGTCTTCACCGTCATCTTCGCCGCCATCTTCGCCGTCATCGTCTTTGCCGTCTTAGTCTTCGCCGTCTTCGTCTTCGCCGTCTTCGTCTTCGCCGTCGTCGTCTTCGTCATCGTCTTCGCCGGGAAAGTCCAAGAGGACATCGGTATGGCTTACAAATGAAGTAAAAGATGTGATTGGAAAGAAGAAAAACTCATTTAAGAAATGGAAGGCTCTTCCTACTGAGGAGAACAGAAAGGAACACAAGCTCTGGCAAACTAAATGCAAAGCAACCGTCAGGAAAGCCAAGAGAGATTTTGAGGCACATATAGCTAAGAACATTAAAAAAATAACAAAAACTTCTTTAAGTACATCAGAAGCAGAAACCCAACTAGAAAAGCAGTTGGGCCACTTGATGAAAATGGTAAGAAAGGGACAATAAGTGAAGACAAGGAGATTGCTGAGTGGCTAAATGACTTCTTTGCCTCCGTTTTCACACAGGAGGACAGACAACATATGCCTGCAGCTGAGTCAGTTTTTTCAGGGAGGAATTAAATGAATTAAACCAGATAGAGATAAACAAGGAAGATGTTCTCACATGCCTTACTAAACTAAATGTCAACAAATCACCAGGTCCAGATGGCATCCACCCCAGAGTTCTTAAGGAACTCAAGTGTGAAATTGCTGAAATTCTAGCCAAAATATATAACCTTTCTCTAAGATCAGGCACTGTACCCGAGGACTGGAGGGAGGCAAATGTAACTCCGATCTTCAAGAAAGGATCCAAGGGTGATCCAGGAAATTATAGGCCAGTTAGTCTAACCTCAGTTCCAGGCAAAGTGATGGAAACCATTATTAAAGAAAAATTACCAAGCACATAGAAGAACAGGCATTGCTGAAGGAAAATCAACATGGTTTCTGCAAAGGCAAATCATGTCTTACTAACTTGATAGAATTCTTTGAGGGTGTAAATAAACACATAGATAAAGGGGACCCAGTCGATATTGTTTACCTTGACTTTCAAAAGGCTTTTGACAAAGTCCCTCACCAAAGGCTCCTAAATAAGCTCTTCAGCCATGGAATCAGGGGACAGGTCTTGTCCTGGATTGGAACCTGGCTAAACTGTAGGAAACAAAGGGTGGTAATAAATGGACACTTCTCTGGATGGAAAGAGGTGAGAAGTGGCGTACCCCAAGGTTCAGTTTTAGGACCGTTACTTTTTAATTTATTCATAAATTATCTGGATGTAGAAGTAAATTGTGAGGTAGCAAAGTTTGCAGATGACACTAAACTGTTCAGGGTAGTTAAAAATGAAACTGACTGTAAAGAGCTCCAGAAAGATCTCTCGAAATTGAGTGAATGGGCAACCAAGTGGCAAATGCATTTTAACCTAAACAAGTGTAAAGTCATGCACATTGGGGCAAAGAACCCCAAATACACTTATCAACTGATGGGATCAAAGCTTTCTGAGACAAACCAGGAAAGGGATCTTGGGGTTTTGGTGGACAGCTCAATGAAGATGTCAACCCAGTGCGCTGCAGCAGTGAAAAAAGCAAATTCTATGCTTGGCATGATCAGGAAGGAATCGAAAATAGGTCGGCAAATGTTGTATTGCCTCTCTACAAATCTATGGTGAGGCCACATCTGGAGTACTGTGTACAATTCTGGTCACCGCACCTCAAGAAGGATATAACGGAACTGGAAAAGGTACAAGAAGGGCAACAAAAATGATCCAAGGGATGGAGCAGCTCCCTTATGAAATCAGGTTGCAACGCCTTGGTCTTTTCAGCCTTGAAAGACGGCGTTTAAGAGGTGACTTGATCGAAGTGTATAAAATCATGCATAGGATAGAAAAGGTGAATAAAGAAAAAATATTTTCTCTGTCACCCAACACTAGGACTAGGGCACTCCTAAAGCTCCAAGGTAGGAAAGTTAGGACTAATAAAGGGAAATATTTCTTCACCCAGAGGGTCATTGGGTTATGGAACTCACTTCCAGAGGAGGTTGTGACAGCTGTCAGCCTGGACAGCTTTAAGGCAGGATTAGACAGATTCATGGATACCAAGGGAATCAGTAGTTACTGAAATGGACATTCAAGTGCCACCTCTGTGTTGATGGAGGCAGGCAGGATTTTCCCCGGGTACTGGTTGTGGGGGGTCGGGAGCAGGTGAGGGTTTTGCCCTCCCTTCTGCTAGAGATCCCTGTGTACAACTAGTGGGCCACTGTGTGACACAGAATGCTGGACTAGATGGGCTGAGGCCCGATTCAGCATGGCTCTTCTTATGTTCTTATGTTCTTATGTTCTTATGTTGTCGTCGTTGTTGTTGTTGCCTTCGTCGCCGCCGCCTTCGCCTTCGCCGCCTCGTCGCCTTCGTCGCCTTTCTCGCCTTCGGCGCCTTCGGCGCCTTTGTCACCTTTGTCGCCGTCTTCATTGTCGCCTCCTTCATCGCCTTTGTCGTCGTCGTTGTCTTCTTCGTCTTTGTTGTCTTTGTTGTCTTCGTCGTTGTCTTCGTCGTCGCCTTCGCCTTCGTCGCCTCGTCGTCGCCTTCGTCGCCTTCGTCGCCTTCGTCGCCGTCTTCATTGTCGCCACCTTCATCGCCTTCGTTGTCGTCGTCGTCTTCTTCGTCTTTGTTGTCTTCGTCGTCTTCGTCGTCGTCTTCGTCGTCGTCTTCGTCGTCTTCGTCGTCGTCGTCTTCGTCTTCGTCTTCATCTTCGCCGTCGCCGCCTTCATCGCCGTCGTCTTCGTCGTCTTCGTCGTCGTCTTCGCCGTTGTCGCCGCCTTCATCGCCTTCGCCGCCGCGTCTCCTTCTTCATCGTCGTCTTCTTCATCATCTTCGTCGTCATCGCCGTCATCTTCGTCGTCTTCATCTTCGTCTTCGTCGTCACCGCCTTCGTCGTCTTCTTCGTCGCCTTCTTCGTCGTCTTCGTCGTCGTCGTCGCCTTCGCCGCCGCCGCCTTCGCCGCCTCATTGCCTTCGCCGCCTTCGCCGCCACGTCGCCTTTGTCGCCTTCGCCGCCTCGTCGCCTTCGTCGCCTCGTCGCCTCGTCGCCTTAGTCGCCTTTCTCACCTTCGTCGCCTTCGACGCCTTTGTCACCTTCGTCGCCGTCTTCATTGTCGCCTCCTTCATCGCCTTTGTTGTTGTCTTTGTTGTCTTCGTCGTCGTCGTTTTCGTCATCGTCGTCTTCGTCTTCATATTTGCCGCCGCCGCCTTCATCGTCGTAGTCATCTTCGTCGTCTTCGCCGCCGTCGCCGTCATCGCTTTCGTAGCCGTGATCGCCTTCGTCGCCTTCGTCGCCTTCGTCGCCTTCTTTGTCTTCGTCGCCTTCGTCGTCTTCTTTGTCTTCGTCGCCTTCGTCGTCTTCGTCGTTGTCTTCATTGTCGCCACCTTTATCATCTTCGTTGTCGTCGTTGTCTTCTTCGTCTTTGTTGTCTTCGTCATCTTCGTCTTCGTCGTCGTCTTCATCATCGCCATCATCGTCTTTGCCGTCATCGCCGCCGTCATCGTCTTCGCCGCCGTCATCTTCGCCGTCGTCTTCGCCGCCACCGTCTTCGCCGCCGTCGTCTTCGCCGCCGTCGTCTTCGCCATCGTCTTCACCGTCATCTTCGCCGCCATCTTCGCTGTCATCGTCTTTGCCGTCTTCGTCTTCGCCGTCTTCGTCTTCGCCGTCGTCGTCTTCGTCATCGTCTTCGCCGGGAAAGTCCAAGAGGACATCGGTATGGCTTACAAATGAAGTAAAAGATGTGATTGGAAAGAAGAAAAACTCATTTAAGAAATGGAAGGCTCTTCCTACTGAGGAGAACAGAAAGGAACACAAGCTCTGGCAAACTAAATGCAAAGCAACCGTCAGGAAAGCCAAGAGACATTTTGAGGCACATATAGCTAAGAACATTAAAAAAATAACAAAAACTTCTTTAAGTACATCAGAAGCAGAAACCCAACTAGAAAAGCAGTTGGGCCACTTGACGAAAATGGTAAGAAAGGGACAATAAGTGAAGACAAGGAGATTGTCGTCGTCGTCTTCGGCGTCTTCGGCGTCTTCTTCGTCTTCGCCGTCGTCTTCGCCATCGTCTTCGCCGTCGCCGCCTTTGTCGCCTCCGTCATTGTCGTCTTCTTCTTCTTCGCCATCTTCGTCGCCATCGTCATCGCCGTTGTCCTCGTCTCCGTCACCGCTGTCGTCTTCGGCGTCTTCGGCGTCGTCTTCGGCGGCGGCGGCGCCTTCGCCTTCGTCGCCTCATCGCCTTTGTCGCCTCGTCGCCTTCGTCGCCTCGTCGCCTCGTCGCCTTCATCGCCGTCGTTGTCTTCGTCGTCGTCCTCGTCGTTTTCGTCGTCGTCTTCTTTCTTTGTCATCGCCGTCTTCGTCTTCATCTTCGCCGTCGCCGCCTTTCGCCGCCGTCTTCATCATCGTCGTCGTCTTCGTCATCTTCGTCATCGCCTTCGCCTTCGTCACCTCGTCGCCTTCGTCGCCTCGTCGACTTTGTCGCCTTTCTCGCCTTCGCCGCCTTTGTCACCTTTGTCGCCGTCTTCATTGTCGCCTCCTTCATCGCCTTTGTTGTCGTCGTTGTCTTCTTCGTCTTTGTTGTCTTTGTTGTATTTGTCGTTGTCTTCGTCATCGCCCTCGCCGTCGTCTCTGTCATCGTCTCCGTGGTCGTCTTCGTCGTCTTCTTTGTCCCGTCTTCGCCGCTACCGCCTTCGTCTCTGTCGTCTTTGTCGTCACCCGTCTTCTTCTTCATCGTCGTCATCTTCGCCATCTTTGTCTTCAGCGCCGTCATCTTAGTCATCGTCTTAGTAGCGCCGTCGCCTTCGTCGCCCGTCGCCGTCTTCTTTGTCTTTGGCATAGTCGTCATCTTCGTCTTTGTGACTGGCCTCTTTCGTCGTCTTCTCCGTCGTCTTCTTCTTCGCCACCGCGTCTATCACCGCCGCCCGCAGCCATCACTGCCGCAGTCTTCGTCGTCTTCAGCGTCGTCTTCTTCGTCTTCGCCGTCGCCCCGTCGTTGTCGCTTCATTTCGTTGCTTTCGTCGTCGTTGTTGTCTTCTTCGTCTTTTAGTCTTCGTCGTCTTTGCCGTGACTTCGCGGTCGTCTTCGCGTTGTCTTCGCCGCTGCCGCCGCCATCGTCTTCGTCGTTGTCGTCTTCGTCGTCGCTTTCGCCATCGCCATCGCCTTCGCCCGTCTTCGTCGCCTTTGTCGCCTTCTTTGCCTGCGTCGCCTTCGTCGCCTTCGTCGCCGTCTTCATTCTGGCCACCTCAATCGCCTTCATTGTCATCATTGTCTTCTTCATCTTTGTTGTCTTCGTCGTCTTCGTTGTTGTCTTCGTCGTCGTCGTTTTCGTCATCGTCGTCTTCGTCTTCATATTTGCCGCCGCCGCCTTCATCGTCGTAGTCATCTTCGTCGTCTTCGCCGCCATCGCCGTCATCGCCGCCGTAGCCATGATCGCGCCGCTGTCGCCGTCGCCGCCGTTGCCTTCTTTGTCGTCGTCGTCTTCGTCGTCTTCGGCGTCTTCTTCGTCTTCGCCGTCGTCTTCGCCATCGTCTTCGCCGTTGCCGCCTTTGTCGCCTCCGTCATTGTCGTCTTCTTCTTCTTCGCCATCTTCGTCGCCATCGTCATCGCCGTTGTCCTCGTCTCCGTCACCGCTGTCGTCTTCGGCGTCTTCGGCGTCGTCTTCGGCGGCGGCGGCGCCTTCGCCTTCGTCGCCTCATCGCCTTTGTCGCCTCGTCGCCTTCGTCGCCTCGTCGCCTCGTCGCCTTCATCGCCGTCGTTGTCTTCGTCGTCGTCCTCGTCGTCTTCGTCGTCGTCTTCTTTCTTTGTCATTGCCGTCTTCGTCTTCATCTTCGCTGTCGCCGCCGTCGCCGCCTTTCGCCGCCGTCTTCATCGTCGTCGTCGTCTTTGTCATCTTCGTCGTCGCCTTCGCCTTCGTCACCTCGTCACCTTCGTCGCCTCGTCGACTTTGTCGCCTTTCTCGCCTTCGCCGCCTTTGTCACCTTTGTCGCCGTCTTCATTGTCGCCTCCTTCATCGCCTTTGTTGTCGTCGTTGTCTTCTTCGTCTTTGTTGTCTTTGTTGTATTTGTCGTTGTCTTCGTCATCGCCTTCGCCTTCGTCGCCTTCGTCGCCTTCGTCGCCTTTGCCGCCTCATCGCCTTCGTCGCCTTCGTCTCCGTCTTCATTGTCGCCACCTTCATCGCCTTCGTTGTCGTCGTCTTCGTCTTTGTTGTCTTCGTCGTCTTCGTCAGTGCCATCGTCTTAGTCATCGCATTCGTTGCCGCCGTCGCCTTCGTCGCCGTCTTCTTTGTCTTTGGCGTAGTCGTCATCACCTTCGCCTTCGTCGTCGCCTCGTCGCCTTCGTCGCCTTCGTCGCCTTCGTCGCCTCGTCGCCTTCGTCGCCTTCGTCGCCTCGTCCCCTTCGTCGCCTTCGTCGCCTTCGCCGCCTTCGTCGCCTTCGTCGCCTTCGTCGCCGTCTTCATTGTGGCAACCTTCATCGTTGGCGCCGTCGTCTTCTTCGTCTTCACCGTCGCCGTCTCCTTCTTCATCGTTGTCTTCTTTGTCGTCATCGTCTTCGTCGTTGCGTTCGTAAATCGTTGTTCATTCGTAAATGTCGTTGTCGTTGTCGTCGCCTTCGCCGCCTCGTCGTCTTCGCCGTCGTCTTCGCCGTCGTCTTCGCCGTTGTCTTCGCCGTTGTCTTCGCCGTTGTCTTCGCCGTTGTCTTCGCTGCCATTGTCTTTGCCGTTGTCTTCGCCGTCATCTTCGTCGTCGTCATCGTCGTCGTATTCGCCTTCGTCGCCTCGTCGCCTTTGTCGCCTCATCGCCTTCGTCGCCTTTGTCGCCTTCGTCGCCGTCTTCATTGTGGCCACCTTCATCGCCTTCGTTGTCGTCGTTGTCGTCGTTGTCTCCTTCGTCTTCGTTGTCTTCGTCGATGTCTTCGTCGTCGTCTTCGTCGTCTTCGTCATCGTCGTCTTCTTCTTCATCTTTGCCGCCGCCTTCTTCATCATCGTAGTTATCTTCGCCGTCTTCGCCGTCGTCTTCGTAGCCGGTGCCTTCATCACCTTCGTCGCCGTCTTCGTCTTCGTCGCCTTCGCCGCCTTCGTCGCCTCGTCGCCTTCGTCGCCTTCGCCGGTGTCTTCGTCGCCTTGTTGCCTTTGTCGCCTCGTTGCCTTCGTCGCCTCGTTGCCTTCGTCGCCTTCGCCGTCTCGTCGTCGCCTTCGTCGCCTTCGTCGCCTTCGTCGCCTCGTCGCCTTCGTCGCCTCGTCGCCTTTGCCGCCTCGTCGCCTTCGTCGCCTTCGTCGCCGTCTTCATTGTGGCCACCTTCATCGCCTTCGTTGTTGTTGTCGTCTTCTTCGTGTTTGTTGTTTTCGTCGTCTTCGTCATCGTCTTTGTCGTTGTCTTCGTCGTTGTCTTCGTCGTCTTCGTCGTCTTCGTCATCGTCGTCTTCGTCATCGTCGTCTTCGTCTTCATGTTCGCCGCCGCCGCCTTCATCGCCGTCGTCTTTGTCGTCTTCGTCGTTTTTGTCGTCTTTGTCGTCGTCTTCGCCGCTGTCGCCGCCTTCATCGCCTTCGTCTTCGTCGCCGTCTCCTTCTTCATCGTCGTCTTCTTCGTCATCTTCGTCGTCATCGCCGTCATCTTCGTCATCTTCATCTTTGTCTTTGTCGTCACCGCCTTCGTCGCCTTCGTCGCCTTCTTCGTCTCCTTCGTCGTCTTCATCGTCGTCTTCGTCATCGTCTTCGTAGCCGGTGCCTTCATCGCCTTCGTCGCCGTCTTCGTCTTCATTGTCTTCGTCGTCGTCTTTGTTGTCGTCTTCGCCGTCGTCTCCGTCGTCTTCGTCGTCTTTGTCGTCGCCATCTTCGGCGTCGCCATCTTCTTCTTCATTGTCGTCATCGTCGCCACCTTCGTCGTCAGTGCCATCGTCTTAGTCATCGCATTCGTTGCCGCCGTCGCCTTCGTCGCCGTCTTCTTTGTCTTTGGCGTAGTCGTCATCACCTTCGCCGCCTTAGTAGCCTGGGTAGCCTTGAGTAGCCTCTCGTCGCGCCCAGTAAGCCTCGTAGCCTTAAGTCGCGGCAAGTCGCCTGTCGCCTTAAAGTAGCCTCGTCACCTAGTCTCCTTAGGTCTCCTTCGTCTCCTTCGTCGCAAATTAGCCTTAAATTAGCCTTGGGTAAGCCGTCGCCTTAGGTGCGCTTAAGTCGCCTTCTTCATTGTGGCAACCTTCATCGCCTTCGTTGGCGCCGTCGTCTTCTTCGTCTTCGCCGTCGCCGTCTCCTTCTTCATCGTTGTCTTCTTTGTCATCTTCGCCGCCATCGCCGCCTCGCCGCCATCGCCGCCTCGCCGCCTTCGCCGCCTTCGCCGCCTTCGCCGCCTCGCCGCCTTCGCCGCCTCGCCGCCTTCGCCGCCTTCGCCGCCTTCGCCGCCTTCGCCGCCTTCGCCGCTTCGTCACCTTCGTCACCTTCGTCGCCGTCTTCATTGTCGCCACCTTCATCGCCTTCGTTGTCGTCGTCTTCTTTGTCTTTGTTGTCTTCGTCGTCGTCTTCGTCGTCGTCTTCGTCGTCTTCGTCATCGTCGTCTTCGTCTTCATCTTCGCCGTCGCCGCCTTCATTGCCGCCGTCTTCGTCGTCTTCGTTGTCTTCATTGTCTTTGTCGTCGTCTTCGCCGTTTGTCGCCGCCTTCATCCCCTTCGCCCGTCGTCGCCGTCTCCTTCTTCATCGTCGTCTTCTTAGTCATCTTCGTCGTCATCGCTCGTCGCCTCATCGCCTTCGCCGCCTTTGCGGCTTCGTCGCCTTCGTCGCCTTCTTCATTGTCGCCACCTTCATCGCCTTCGTTGTCGTCGTCGTCTTCTTCGTCTTTGTTGTCTTTGTTGTCTTCGTCGTTGTCTTCGTTGCCTTCATCGTTGTTGTCTTCGCCTTCTTTGTCTTTGTGGTCTTCGTTGTCTTCGCCTTCGCCGCCTTCGCCGTTGTCTTCGCCGTTGTCTTTGTCGTCATCGTCGTTGTCTTCGTCATCGCCTTCGCCGCCTCGCCGCCTTTGTCGCCTTCGTCGCCTTCATCGCCGTCTTCATTGTGGCCACCTTCATCGCCTTCGTTGTCGTCGTTGTCGTCGTTGTCGTCGCCGCCGCCTTCGCCTTCGTTGCCTCGCCGCCTTCGCCGCCTTCGCCGCCTTCGCCGCCTTCGCCGCCTTCGCCGCCTTCGCCGCCTTCGCCGCCTTCGCCGCCTTCGCCGCCTTCGTCGCCCCCGTCGCCCCCGTCGCCTTCTTTGTCGTCTTTGTCGTCTTCGTCGTCTTCGTCGTCTTCGTCGTCTTCGTCGTCTACGCCGTCGTCTTCGCCGTCTTCTTCGTTGTCTTCATTGTCGCCACCTTTATCGTCTTCGTTGTCGTCGTTGTCTTCTTCGTCTTCGTCGTCTTTGTCGTCGTCTTCGTCGTCTTCGTCGTCATCTTCGTCGTCATCGCTGTCATTGTCGTCGTCTTCATCTTCGTTTTCGTCGTCGTCGTCGCCTTCGCCTTCGTCGCCTCATCGCCTTCGCCGCCTTGAAAACCGTCGCTTTAAAGCCGCCTTCTTCATTGTCGCCACCTTCATCGCCTTCGTTGTCGTCGTCTTCTTCGTCTTTGTTGTCTTTGTCGTCTTCGTCGTTGTCTTCGTTGCCTTCGTCGTTGTTGTCTTCGCCTTCTTTGTCTTTGTGGTCTTCGTTGTCTTCGCCGTAGACTTCGCCATCGTCTTCGCCGCCGCCGCCTTCGCCGTTGTCTTCGCCGTTGTCTTTGTCGTCATCGTCGTTGTCTTCGTCATCGCCTTCGCCGCCTCGCCGCCTGCGTCGCCTTCGTCGCCTTCATCGCCGTCTTCATTGTGGCCACCTTCATCGCCTTTGTTGTCGTCGTTGTCGTCGTTGTCGTCGCCGCCGCCTTCGCCTTCGTTGCCTCGCCGCCTTCGCCGCCTTCGCCGCCTTCGCCGCCCTGCGCCGCCTCGCCGCCCTCGCCGCCCTCGCCGCCTCGCCGCCCTCGCCGCCCTGGCAGCCCTGCCTTAGCCTCGCCGCCCCGCCCCGCCGCCCTCGCCCTTTGTCGTTGTCTTCGTCGTCGCCTTCGCGCCGTCGCCTTGTAAGCCTTAGCCGGCCCGTCACCTTCATCGCCGTCTTCATTGTCGCCACCTTCATCGCCTTCGTTGTCGTCTTTGTCATCGTCTTCGGCGTTGTTTTCATCGTCGTCTTCGTCGTTGTCTTCGTTGTCTTCGTCATTGTCGTCTTCGTCGTCGTCGTCTTCGCCGCCGCCTTTGTCGTCTTCATCGTCGTCTTCTTCTTCTTCGTCGTCTTCTTCGTTGTCCTCTTCGTCGTTGTCTTCTTCGTCGCCTTTGCCGCCTTTGCCGCCTCATCGCCTTCGTCTTCTTCGTCGCCTTCGTCTCCGTCTTCATTGTCGCCACCTTCATCGCCTTCGTTGTCGTCGTCGTCTTCATCTTTGTTGTCTTCGTCGTCTTCGTCGGTGTCTTCGTCGTCGTCGTTGTCTTCGTCATCATCTTCGTCGTTGTCACCTTCGTCGTTGTCGTCGTTGTCGTCGCCGCCTTCGCCGCCTCGTCGCCTTCGCCGCCTAGTAAGCCTTACGCGCCTTAAGTCGCCGCCTTCTCCGTCGTCGTCTTCATCGTCGCCGTCTTCGCCGCCCGTCTTCGCGGCGCGCCATCGGCGCCTTCGGCGCCTTCGCATGGCATAACCGTCGGCGCCCTTCGCCGTCGTCTTCGCCGTCGTCTTCGCCGTCGTCTTTGCCGTCGTCTTTCGCCGTCGTCTTCGCCGTCGTCTTCGCCGTCGTCTTCGCCGTTGCCGCCATTGTCGCCTCCGTCGTTGTCGTCTTCTTCTTCCTCTTCTTCCTCTTCTTCCTCTTCTTCCTCTTCTTCCTCTTCTTCCTCTTCTTCCTCTTCTTCCTCTTCGCCCCTCGCCGCCCTCGCCGCCCTCGCCGCCCTCGCCGCCCTCGCCGCCCTCGCCGCCCTCGCCGCCCTCGCCGCCCTCGCCGCCCTCGCCGCCTTTGTTGTCGTCGTTGTCTTCTTCGTCTTTGTTGTCGTTGTTGTCTTCGCCGACGCCTTTTGTCGTCCTCATCGTCGTCTTCTTCTTCGTCGTCGTCTTCTTCGTTGTCCTCTTCTTCGTCGCCTTTGCCGCCTTTGCCGCCTCATCGCCTTCGTCTTCTTCGTCGCCTTCGTCTCCGTCTTCATTGTCGCCACCTTCATCGCCTTCGTTGTTGGTGCCGTCGTCGTCTTCATTTTGTTGTCTTAAGTCGTCTTCGTCGGTGTCTTCGTCGTCGTCGTTGTCTTCGTCATCATCTTCGTCGTTGTCACCTTCGTCGTTGTCGTCGTTGTCGTCGCCGCCTTCGCCGCCTCGTCGCCTTCGCCGCCTCGTCGCCTTCGCCGCCTTCGCCGCCTTCGCCTTCTCCGTCGTCGTCTTCATCGCCGGCGCCTTCGTAACCGTTGTCGCCCGGCGTATCGTTGCGCCTTCGCCGGTGCCTTCGTTGTCGCCTTCGCCAGCGCCTTCGTCGGCGCCTTTGCCGTCGTCTTTGCCGTCGTCTTTGCCGTCGTCTTTGCCGTCGTCTTCGCCTTCGTCTTCGCCGTTGCCGCCATTGTCGCCTTCTTCCTCTTCGCCATCTTCGTCGCCGTCGTCCTCGTCTCCGTCGCCGTTGCCCGTCTTCTTAGTCTTCGCCCGTCATCTTCGCCGTGTCGTCTTCGCCCGTCGTCTTCGCCGTCGTCTTCGCCCGTCGTCTTCGCCCGTCGTCTTCGCCCGTCGTCTTCGCCCGTCGCCCGTCGCGTCGTCGTTGTCGTCGTTGTCGTTGCGCCGTTGCCCCGTTGTTGTTGTCTTCTTCGTCTTTGTGGTCTTCGTCGTCTTCGCCGTAGACTTCGCCGTCGTCGTCATCGCCTTCGTCTTCGCCATTGCCGTCTTTGCCGTCATCGCCGTCGTCATCGTCTTCGCCACCGTCGTCTTCGCCGCCGCCGTCTTCGCCGCCGCCGTCTTCGCCGTCATCGTCTTTGCCGTCATCGTCTTTGCCGCCGTCGTCTTCGCCGCCGTCGTCTTCACCGTCTTCGCCTTCGCCGTCGTCGTCTTCGCCGTCGTCGTCTTCATCGCCGGCGCCTTCGCCTTCGCCCGCGTTCGCCGTCTTCGTCTTCGCCGTCGTCGTCTTCATCTTCGCCCCGTCGTCTTTGTTCGTCTTCGTCGTCTCGTCTTCGTAACCGTTATGCGTCGTCTTCGTCGCCTTCGTAGCGTTTCGTTGTCTTAGTTGCCTTAAGTTTTGTTGTCTTCGTCTTTCTGGTCTTCGTCTCGCCTTAACCCGTCGTCGTCGCTGCCGTCGTCTTCGCCATAGCCGCCTTCTTTGCCGTCATCGCCCCGTCTTCGCCGTCGTCATCGTCTTATAACCGTCGTCTTCGCTGCCCGTCGTCTTCGCCGTCATCGTCTTTGCCGTCATCGTCTTCGCCGCCGTCGTCTTCGCCGCCGTCGCCTTCGCCGCCGTCGCCTTCGCTGTCTTCGCCTTCGCCGTCGTCGTCTTCGCCGTCGTCGTCTTCATCGCCGGCGCCTTCGCCTTCTTCGCCTTCGCCATAGTCGTCTTCGCCGTCGTCGTCTTCATCGCCGGCGCCTTCGTCTTCTTCGCCTTCACCGTCGTCGTCTTCGCCGTCGTCGTCTTCGCCGTCGTCGTCTTCATCGCCGGCGCCTTCGTCTTTGTTGCCTTCGTCGTCTTCGTCGGTGTCTTCGTCGTCGTCTTCGTCGTTGTCGTTGTCGTCGTCACCTTCGTCGTCGCCACTTTCGCCGCCTCGTCGCCTTCGTCGCCTTCGTCGCCTTCGTCGTTCGCCGCCTTCGCCGCCTTCGCCGCCTCGCCGCCTTCGCCGCCTTCGCCGCCTTCGCCGCCTTCGCCGCCTTCGCCGCCTTCGCCGTCATCGTCTTCGCCGCCGTCGTCTTCGCCGCCGTCGCCTTCGCCGTCTTCGCCTTCGCCGTCGTCGCCGCCATAGTCGTCTTCGCCGCCTTCGCCGCCTTCGCCGCCTTCGCCGCCTTCGCCTTCGCCGTCGCCTTCGCCGCCTTCGCCGCCTTCGCCGCCTTCGCCGCCTTCGCCGCCTTTGTCGCCTTCGTCGCCCGTCTTCCCGTCGCCCCCTTCGCCCCTGTCGTTGTCTTCTTCGTCTTTGTTGTCGTTGTTGTCTTCGTCGTCGCCTTCGCCTTCGTCGCCTCGTCGCCTTCGCTGCCTTCGCCGCTTCGTCACCTTCGTCGCCGTCTTCATTGTCGCCACCTTCATCGCCTTCGTTGTTGTCGTCTTCGTCTACGCCGTCGACTTCGTCGCCGTCGTCTTCATCGTCGGTGTCTTCGTCGTCTTCTTCGTCGTCGTCTTCGTCGTTGTCGTTGTTGTTGTCGCCTTCGTCGCCGCCGCCGCCTTTGCCTTCGTTGCCTCGTCGCCTTCGCCGCCATCGCCGCCTTCGTCACCTCGTCACCTTCGCCGCCTTTGCCGCCTCGTCGCCTTCGCCTTCGCCGCCTTCGCCTTCGCCGACTCGTCGCCTTCGGCGCCTCGTCGACTTTGTCGCCTTTCTCGCCTTCGCCGCCTTTGTCACCTTTGTCGCCGTCTTCATTGTCGCCTCCTTCATCGCCTTTGTTGTCGTCGTCGTCTTCTTCGTCTTTGTTGTCTTTGTTGTATTTGTCGTTGTCTTCGTCATCGCCTTCGCCTTCGTCGCCTTCGTCGCCTTTGCCGCCTCATCGCCTTCGTCGCCTTCGTCTCCGTCTTCATTGTCGCCACCTTCATCGCCTTCGTTGTCGTCGTCGTCTTCGTCTTTGTTGTCTTCGTCGTCTTCGTCGGTGTCTTCGTCGTCGTCTTCGTCGTTGTCTTTGTCATCGTCTTCGTCGTTGTCGTCGTCGTTCACCTTCGTCGTCGTCGTTGTCGTTGTCGTCGCCTTCGCCGCCTCGTCGTCTTCGCCGTAGACTTCGCCGTTGTCTTCGCCGTTGTCTTCGCTGCCGTTGTCTTCGCCGTTGTCTTCCCGTCGTCTTCGTCGTCGCCTTCGCCTTCGCCGCCTTCGCCGCCTTTGTCGCCTTCGTCGCCGTCTTCATTGTGGCCACCTTCATCGCCTTCGTTGTCGTCGTTGTCGTCGTTGTCTCCTTCGTCTTCGTTGTCTTCGTTGTTGTCTTCGTTGTCTTCTTCTTCATCTTTGCCGCCGCCTTCTTCATCATCGTAGTTGTCTTCGCCGTCTTCGCCGTCGTCTTCGTCGCCGTCGTCTTCATCGTCGGTGTCTTCGTCGTCGTCTTCGTCTTCGTCGTTGTCGTCGTTGTTGTCGCCTTCGTCGTCGTTGTTGTTGTTGTTGTTGTCGCCTTCGCCTTCGTCGCCTCGCCGCCTTCGTAGCCTTCGTCGCCTTCGCTGCCTCGTCGCCTCGTCTCCTTTCTCGTCTTCGTCTTTGTTGCCTTCGTCGTCTTCGTCGGTGTTTTCGTCGTTGTCTTCGTCGTTGTCTTCGTCATCGTATTCGTCGTCGTCGTTGTCACCTTCGTCGTCGTCATCGTCGTTGTCGTCGCCTTCGCCGCCTCGTCGCCTTCATTGCCGTCGTCTTCGTCGTCTTCGTTGTCGTCTTCGCCGTTGTCGCCGCCTTCATCGTCGTCTTCTTCGTCATCTTCGTCGTCATCGCCGCCATCTTCGTCGTCTTCATCTTCATCTTCGTCGTCACCGCTTTCGTCGCCTTCGCCGCCTTCTTCGTCGTTGTTGTTGTTGTCTTCGTCGTCGTTGTCGTCGCCTTCGCCTTCGTCGCCTCGTCGCCTTCGCCGCCTTCGCCGCCTTCGCCGCCTTTGTCACCTTCGTCGCCATCTTCATTGTCGCCTCCTTCATCGCCTTTGTTGTTGTCGTCGTTGTCTTCTTCGTCTTTGTTGTCTTTGTTGTCTTCGTCGTCGCCTTTGCCTTTGTTGCCTCGTTGCCTTCGTTGCCTTCGCCGCCTCGTTGCCTTCGCCGCCTCGTCGCCTTCGCCGCCTCGTCGCCTTCGCCGCCTTGGTCGCCGTCTTCATTGTGGCCACCTTCATCGCCTTCGTTGTCATCGTCGTCTTCTTCGTGTTTCTTGTCTTCGTCGTCTTTGTCATCGTCTTCGGCGTTGTCTTCGTCGTCGTCTTCGTCGTTGTCTTCGTTGTCTTCGTCATTGTCGTCTTCGTCGTCGTCTTCTTCGCCGCCGCCTTTGTCGCTTTCATCGTCGTCTTCTTCTTCGTTGTCGTCTTCGTCGTTGTCCTCTTCGTCGTTGTCTTCTTCGTCGTCGTTGTCGCCTTCGCCTTCGCGCCTTGTAGCCTTAAGTAGCCTTAAGTAAGCCTTAAATCGCCTTAAGTCGCCTTGTCGCCTTAAGCCTTAGCGCAAAGTCGCTTTTCGTTGTCAAAGTCGCCTTTAGTCGCCTTCGTAGCCCAAGTAAGCCTTCGTCGCCTTAGTCATCTTTCGCCTTAGTCGCCTTCTTTAGCCTTCGTCGCCATCTTCATTTTCGCCACCTTCATCGCCTTCGTTGTCGTCATTGTCTTCTTCGTCTTTGTTGTATTCGTTGTCTTCGTCGTTGTCTTCGTCGTCCTCGTCGTCTTCGTCGTCGTCTTCTTTCTTTGTCATCGCCATCTTCGTCTTCATCTTCGCCGCCGCCGCCTTCATCGTCGTCGTCGTCTTCGTCATCTTCATCGTCGTTGTCGCCTTCGCCTTCGTCGCCTCGTCGCCTTTGCCGCCTTCGCCGCCTCGTCGCCTTCGCCTTCGCCGCCTTCGCTGCCTCGTCGCCTTCGTCGCCTCGTCGACTTCGTCACCTTTCTCGCTTTCGCCGCCTTTGTCACCTTTGTCGCCGTCTTCATTGTCGCCTCCTTCATCGCCTTTGTTGTCGTCGTTGTCTTCTTCGTCTTTGTTGTCTTTGTTGTCTTTGTTGTCTTTGTTGTCTTCGTCATCGCCTTTGCCTTTGTCGCCTTTGCCGCCTTTGCTGCCTCATCGCCTTCGTCGCCTTCGTCGCCTTCGTCTCCGTCTTCATTGTCGCCACCTTCATCGCCTTCGTTGTCGTCGTCGTCGTCTTCGTCTTTGTTGTCTTCATCGTCTTCGTCGTCTTCGTTGTCGTCTTCGTCGTTGTCTTCGTCATCGTCTTCGTCGTTGTCACCTTCGTCGTCGTCGTTGTCGCCGCCTTCGCCGCCTCGCCGCCTTCGCCGCCTCGCCGCCTTCGCCGCCTCGCCGCCTTCGCCGCCTTGTCGCCTTCGCCGCCTTCGCCGCCTTCGCCTTCTCCGTCGTCGTCTTCGCCATCGTCGTCTTCATCGCTGCCGTCTTCGCCGGCGCGTTCGCCGACGCGTTCGCCGGCGCCTTCACCGGTGCCTTCGCCAGCGCCTTCGTCGGCGCCTTCGCCGTCGTCTTCGCCATCGTCTTTGCCGTCGTCTTCGCCGTCGTCTTCGCCTTCGTCTTCGCCGTCGTCTTCGCCTTCGTCTTCGCCGTTGCCGCCATTGTCGCCTCCGTCGTTGTCTTCTTCTTCTTCGCCATCTTCGTCGCCGTCATCATCGCCGTCGTTCTCGTCTCCGTCGCCGTTGTCGTCTTCTTAGTCTTCGCCGTCGTCTTCGCCGTCGTCTTCGCCGTCGTCTTCGCCGTCGTCTTCGCCGTCGTCTTCGCCGTCGTCTTCGCCGTCGTCTTCGCCGTCGTCTTCGCCGTCGTCTTCGCCGTCGTCTTCGCCGTCGTCTTCGCCGTCGTCTTCGCCGTCGTCTTCGCTGTCGTCGCCTTCGTTGTCGCCTTCGTTGTCGTTGCCTTCGTTGCCTTCGTTGTTGTTGTTGTCTTCTTCGTCTTTGTGGTCTTCGTCGTCTTTGCCGTAGACTTTGCCGTCGTCTTTGTCGTCGTCATCTTCGTCATTGCCTTCGCCTTCGTCGCCTCGTCGCCTTTGTCGCCTCGCCGCCTCGCCGCCTTCGTCGCCTTTGTCGCCTTCGTCGCCGTCTTCATTGTGGCCACCTTCATCACCTTCGTTGTCGTCGTTGTCGTCGTTGTCTTCTTCGTCTTCGTTGTTGTCTTCGTCGTCGTCTTCGTCATCGTCGTCTTCGTCTTCATCTTTGCCGCCGCCTTCTTCATCATCGTAGTCGTCTTCGCCGTCTTCGCCGTCGTCTTCGTCTTCGTCGTCTTTTTTTAAAAAAAATATTTTATTATTTTCCAAAATTTTTACCATCCATACAAACATATACATAAAAACACAGTGCCCTGTGCATGTGACCCTCCCCCCACACAAACATCCACACCCCTCTACCCCTGCTGAGGATTGCGTCTTCTTTTTCTTCTTTTCTCTTCTGCAAGCTTTCCGGACATTTTACATTTCATTACATCTTAAACAACAACTCCAACTTATTTCTAATGGTTTGATCCCGGGTTCTCCAAACAATATAACCTCTCACCCGATCCCATCGTCCCAACAGCTCTCGCACTTTATCCTCCTGTAATTGATTAAGCCTCATTTCCATAATTTCAAATTGAATGTGTTCCACCAAGTACCGCAGCCAGTTCTCAATTGTCCATTTCGTGGAGTCCTTCCAGCCTAGAACCACCACCGCCTGGGCGCTTTCTATCATCGCTACCTTCATTTCGGATGTTCCCCCATCTTGTTCTTTTTTTTACCAACACCGCCGTCTCTTTTGTGATGGTCCAATTTATATTCAATACTCTATTGATCTCCCCTTCTACCTCTTTCCAAAATTTTTGGACCGCCTCGCATTCCCATAATAGGTGCATATACACTCCTTTGTCTCGGCATCCGTGCCAACACCGTGTACCCATATTTTGGGAAAGATAGGTCAATTGGGCCGGGAGGTGCGGTGCCACTTGTGCAATATTTTCCTCCTTGTCTCCCTGACTCTTGTGTTTTTAGTCTTAGCAATCTCCCCCACTATCCTCTCCATCTCTGCTCCTGAGACCTGCAACTCCCTCTCCCACATTGTGGTTAACTCTTCTACCGTACTCCCTCCTGAGGTTACTAATATTTTGTAGATCCTTCCGACCTGGACCCTTTTCCCTTCCTTCTTTTCCCTGATTATCTTCTCAAATTCCGTGTCCTCTCTTTGCAGGGCCTCTCTCTCACCTCCCTCTGCCTAAGGTAGTTGCATATTGCCCTGATTTGCAGCCACCTCCTTCCTCCCAACCAGTCCTCCAGCCTCTCTCTCCTGATTCTGCCCCCTTCGTCCACTAGTTGCTCCAGTCTCGTCACCCCCTTCTCTCTCAGTTCTCTTATTGTTCTACTCAGGTTTTCCTCCCTCGCGGGGTTCATGATCTCCAAGGAGGCTACTTTTGATACTCCCGGCGCTATCTTCCTTTGCCAAGACCTCCACACTTCCACCGTGGCCCTCATTGGTCCCATCAGTTTCTCCACCTCCCTTCTTTCCCATCTCCTAAATATCAATTCCTCTCTTCCCAGTGCGTTGACTTCTTTTTCCAGTGCTACCCATCTCTTGTCGTCCTCCTGCAGCTCCATCAGCCTCTCAATTTGAAAGGCGTCTCTGTATAGTTCTAGGCTAGGGATTCCCCATCCTCCTTCTGTTTCGTTTGCTATCCTCCTTTTTTTTTCCTTATCCTTGGTTTCTTTCCTCCCTCCACCCAATAATTCAATTTCCTATCCCATTCTTTTATCTTTTTCCCCGGGAGGACCCCTGGCAAGGCCTGGGCTAGGTATAAGACCTGGCTCTTCTGCCTTGCGTTTGGGGCCTGATCGGTACCTCTGAATGTCTGAGCCTTCCTCAGACTTGTATCTGTTTTAAACTGCTGTATATTGCTGTTTTAGGGTTTTTAAATGATGTAAGTCGTCCGGAGCACCACCGGTGGAGGGCGACTCACAAAGTATTATTATTATTATTATAATAAAAATTTTGGCAAGATCATCATTTTGCATGCTCTTATTTTTGCCATTCTCCTCAAACTTTTCTGTTTCCAGCCTTTCATCTGTTTCAACACTTTTTCACTGTTTCAACACTTTTTTCCAGACCTTTCCATAGTTTGCTTCTGTTATTCTCTCTATGTTTTTGTATATCCACACTCCCAGATATTTCATTCTTTTTACCCCTAGTTTTAACCCTGACGCTTTCCTTACCTCTATCTGTTCCCTCGGACCTGTATTTATAAACATCATCTCAGACTTCTCCATATTCACCTTAGCGATTGTTCCTCAAACTCGCAGAGTTTCCTTCATTGCTTTTACCATTTTCAATGGCGTCTGGGTTAATAATATTGCGTAGATCCACTTAAACAAATTCACCTTCACCTCTATCTCCCTATCCTGTACCCTTCCCACGTGCTGGCTGCCCCTGATCTTGTTCGCTAGTGTTTCTATCGCCATTACGAAAAGCATTGGAGATAAGGGGCATCCCTACTTAGTCCGTTCCGTATTCTGATATTCTCCGTCCTATTCCCATTCACTCGTATATATGCCTGGCTCCCCATATATATACTCTAATCACTTCACAAAACCTCTCTCCTAGATTTAATGCCTTACACACCTCGTACAGGTAGCTATGGTTTACTTTATCAAATGCCTTATAGACATCTAGTTTTAATATTCCCAACTTCCTCTTTGGCCGCAGTAGCATGGTGTAGCACATTCATTACATTCCTAATCGGTTCACTGATCCGTCTTCCTTTCACAAAGCCAAATTGATCCCCCATTATAATTTTTGGAATTATCCCCTCAGCCTATTCGCCAATACCTTTACAAATATCTTATAATCTTGGTTTGCTAAGCTTATGGGACGGTAGGACTCGGGTTCGTCTCATCTCGATCTACTTTCAGGTATAGTTACAATCTCCGATAACTTCCATGTCTGTGGGATGACCTGGTCCATCAAGACCTCATTAAATAGCTCTGTCAGAAATGGTAGCAAATCCTGTGCATATGTTTTGTAAAATTCTCCTGAGTACCCATCTGGGCCCGGTGCCTTTGCCATCTTCAGTTGCTTAATAACTCTCTCCACCTCTTCCTGCCTGATCTCTGAGTTTAGATAGTTTTTATCCTCTTCGTTTACCTTTTGCCCGGCCTCTATTGGGATCCGCTCACCTCTTCCTGTTTGTATAGTTTCTCATAAAATTCTTTCATGATCCTTTCTATTTCCTCCTTACCTTCCTTCAGCTCTCCTTTGTATCCCTCAGCGCCCGAATATATGATTTCTCCTTTCTCTTTTTTAAGTATCTTGCCAGTTGTTTCACTGACTTTGTCCCCCAAGAACTAATTTTTTGCCTAGTTGCCATTCTCATTTTATTCCAATGCAGCTCATCATATTGTTCCAAGTCTTTCTTTCTCTGTTTTAATAACCTATACCATTCTCTAGCCTTGGTCAGCTTCAATTGATCCTGAATCCTTTTCGATTTCCTTGATTTTATTCTCTCTTTCCCTTCTCCATCTCCTATTCACCTCTACCTCCAGACTTATGAGATGGCCTCTCCAGACACCGCTTTGCCGCAGATCCCACAATACTGCTTTGGACATGTTCCTCTATCGTTTAACCTATAATACTCTTTTATTTCCTCCCTGTTTTCTCTTTTATCCTGCTCCCTGGCTACTACGGCCATATTATATCTCCATATTCTTGGGTTCCTCCGTCGTGTCATTCTCAACTTCACTGATATTGGCGCATGATCGGAGAGCCACATGGGCCTCACCTCTGCACTTCTCACCTGAGCATTTGCTGACCTATCCATCAGTATATAATCAATACAACTAAAGACATTATGCCTTGCGGAATAGTAGGTGCTTCTATTTCCTATTCCACTATGCAGATCCACCATATTCAATTTATTCAAATTTAGAGATTATTCTTCCCTCCTACCGATGACATTTGGATATTGAAATCTCCATAAAAATTGTTGTCCCCTCTTTAAAGTTATCCAATTTACTCTTAACATTCACAATATACTGTTTCCACATTGGCATATATGGCTGCCACTGTCGGCTTTGCCCATGTACCACCCCTTTCATAAACACCCACCTCCTTCCTTATCCTTTTCCCTCCACCCTTTCCAGGGAACTCTTTCGTGCACCAAAATTGCCGTCCCCATGCGCTCCGTGTCCCCACGGGACTCATAAACCATTTCCAACTCTTATCATTAGTTAGTTGCTGGCTATCCCTGCCTTTATGTGTTTTCCGTCAAAACCAGTATATCCACCTTATTTTCCCTTGTCAATTTAGCTATTGAAATCTCTTAAAATCCTTAGATAAACCATTCGAGTTCAAAGCTAAAATTGTAAGATCAGTCATTGTTACTCCTTATTCTTGTTCTTATTGCATGTATTTGTCCTAACTTGCTTGCCAATTGCTTTCCCCTCAAACCCTCCAACCCCCAGCCACCCCCTGTGCCTCCTCCGTGTCTCCACCCCCGAGCCAGGGTGGAGAGGCCCTCCACGCCGGCCATTTGTGGAGCCATCCTGGTGCGCGGTCCCACTGGCTCCCGTTCCCCTTTTCCCTCAGGTTTCCCCTTCTTCTTCCCCCCCTCTCTCCCACTTGAGTAATCTTACCCTATTCCCATAAAAGGGACTGATTATAAAGAAAAGAGGAAAGAAGGTACCCCCTCCCCATAATCCCAAACCTACAGTCGACAAAAGAAAAAAGAAAAAGAAAAGATAGAGAAGGAAAGAAAGATTAGCCTGTGGTTCCTCTCCCTGCTTTAACATGCAGGTAACAAAGCTGTTCAGTTCCGTCTCCATGCCCGTCTTAAATCGCTGCTGCTGTCGTCGCCGATTCGTCGTCTTGATCACCGTCTTCCGATCTGTCGTCGTCGTCGTCGTTGCCTTTGTCGTCGTTGCCTTTGTGGTCGTTGCCTTTGTGGTCGTCTTCGTCGCCTTCGCCGTCGCCATCGCCGTCGCTTTCGCCGTCTGCGGCATCGCCGTCTTCGGCGACGCCATCGTCTTTAATACCGCCGTCATCTTTGCGTCATATTTATCGCCGCCGCCATCGCCGCCGTCGTCTTCGCTGTCGCCGTCGTTGTCGGCGTCGTGGTCGGCGTCGGCGTCGGCGTCGGCGGCGTCTTCGTCGGCGTCGCCGCCTTCGTCGTTGTCGTCTTCGACTTCGCCTTCTTCGCCGGCGTCGTCTTCGTCGTCTTCTTTGTCGCCGCCTTCGTCGCTGTTGCTGTTGCCGTCTTCGCCGTTGCCGTCGCCGTCGGCGTCTTGCTCCAGCGTCTTTATCAGTGTAAGCTGCCGTCTTAAGTCGGCATCGCCATTATCGTCGTTATCGTTATCGTCGTGACCGCCTTCTTCTTAAATGTCGTCCGTCGTCTTATTACGCCGCCCGTCATAAACTTTCCGTTCGCCTTCGTCGTCTTCGCCGCCGTCTTCGTCTTTGTCGTCGTCATCGTTGTCTCCGTCATCATCTTCGTCGCCACCGTCTTCGTCGCCGCTGCTGTCATCGCCGTCGTCTTCGTCACCGTCTTCGGTGTCTTCGTCGTCGTCTTCGCCGCCGCCGCCGTTGCCTTTGTCGTCGCCTTCGTCGCCTTCGCCGTCGCCTTCGCCGCCGTCGCCATCGTTGTCTTCGTCGCCGCCGTCGCCTTCATCGCCGTCATCTTCGCCGTCATATATTCGTTGCCGCCTTCGCCGCCGCCGCCGTCTTCGCTGTCGCCGTCGTCGTCGCCTTCGTCGCCGCCATCATAATCTTTCCCACGTTCTTGCTGTAAATCGTCTTCGCCGTCTTCCTCTTACGTCGTCGTCTTCTTCATCGTTGTTATCGTCTTCGTTGTTTATCGTCTTCGTTATCGTCTTACGCGCCCGCGCCTTACGTCATCTTCGCGCGCCGCTTTCCGTGGCGTCTTAAATCAGCGTCTTTGTCAGCGTCTTCACGGCCGCCTTCGTCATGGCCGTCGCTTCCTCGTCGTCTTCGTCATTGTCATCGTCTTTGTCGTCGCTGTCGTCTTTGTCGTTGCCGTCGTCATCTTTCCCGTCTTCGTCGTCGTCTTCGTCGTCTTCGCCCTTCGTCTTCATCGTCGTCTTCGTCTTTGCTGTCGTCATCGTTGTCTTCGTCGTTGTCTTCGCCGCCACCGTTTTCATCGTCGCCGTCGTCGCCATCTTCGCCGTCGTCTTCGTCATCGCCATCATCTTCGAAGTCTTCTCCGCCTTCGTCGCCTTAGCAATTAGCCTTAGTCGCCTTAAGTCGCCGTCTTGTCGCCTTAAATCGGCGTCTTAGTCGCCGCCTTAAATGCCGCCATTGCGCCGCCTTAAATGCCCGTCTTCGCCGCCGTCGCTGCTGCTGTAAATGCGCCCGTCGTCTTGCGTCACCGTCTTCGGTGTCTTCGTTGTCGTCTTTGCCCGTCGTAAATGCGTTGCCTTTATCGTCGTCTCCGTCGCCGCATTACGCCTTACGCCCGTCTAGCCATCGCCCGTCGCCGTCGTCGTCTTCGTCGCCCGTCATTTTTCGCCGTCATATTTATCGCCCGGCCCGTCGCTGCCGTCGTCTTCGCTGTCGCCCGTCGCCCGTCGTTGGCGGCCCCGTTATCCCGGCGTCGGCGTCGTCTTCGTCACCGTCGTCGCC
>JARBWK010000011.1:97304781-97353223 GCA_030556195.1 Anolis apletophallus | reverse complement strand
GGAAAGTGCCAGGGAGGAAAGTTCTCAGGAAGATAGCGACACAGCTGCCGAGAGGCAAGGTCGCTCCTTCGATAGGAGATGAGACATCGAGTCTAGCAGGAGGGCTTGGTCGGGGTCCTAGACCGACCGAGGTCCGTGAGCAGAGATTGAGACGAAGGAGCCTAGAGCGTCGCGGACCTCGGCCGACGGATTAAGTATAGGGTCCGTGGGAACGCATCCTCAGTTCTCCGGCCACGTCTTCCCTGAATAGGCGCGAAGCGGAGTGGGACCACAAGTCAGCAGTGGTCATCAAGCCTTGCCTTGCATTTGCCTTGTTTCTTGAGCCGCAGCGGTTTGCGGCACCTTGCCCTGTTTCCTGATTCGCATTGGATTGCGGAATCTTGCCCTGTTTCCTGATTCGCATTGGATTGCGGAGCCTTGCCACGCTTCCTGCTTATTTGCCACGTTACTTTGGACTACTTGCTTATTACCTTTGGAACACTTGCATATTATTGGACTATTTTCTCTTTGGAACTGTTTTTATACTCAATAAAGTAGTTAGCCTTCAGTACGTCTCTGTGTGTGTGATTAAGGGGCCCGCCAGGTCTGTGATCGTGACAGCGGTTGTCTGATTGGGCCAGCATCGCTGCGAATGTGGCAACAGCAGCAGCTTCAACTAAAACCCTTCTTTTTACCTCGCTCTGCCATGCTTTCTCCCCCTCACCCCAACATTGTAACAAATCCCCCAATAAAGTATCATCAAATTGTAACTTTTTCCTCTCCATAGTAATTCATTGTGTATTACTCTATCTGACCCCTCTATCCACGGGTCAACGGATTGCTTCCAGACCGGTGCCATTCTTTTCCTAGACTAATTTTAAGACTAACTGCTATCTCGCTTCCTGCATTATGGACCCCTCCGCTCCAGGAATAACCTTTTTACCCTAAAGAGAAAGAAACTTAATGGGGAGACAAGCTGATTATAGACAAGGGGGACTATGATAGGGGAAGAGTATATGTAAAACCTAAACCTAACACCCTGTATAGGTCACGTAGCATTAGATTCTCCCGCGAATCTATGGACTCCAACAATTCCCAAGAGGATAATTCCAACAATACTAGGGAAGAACAGCCACCCAATGCTGGAAGATATAACTTCCGCAACAGAAAAGACCCAGAACCACAGCCCCAACCCCAACGGAATTTTCGCGGGGGCCGGGGCAGACGGGGGAAGACTTGATAATTAATTTATCCAACTACGTTTTCTCGGACGAGGAACGTTGGGTACTCAATCGAGGCCCATCTTTTGTTATAACCCCCAACTCGTATAAATTAGACATTAGAAAAGACCTTGCTTCCCTATACAGAGTGATTCGCCTAAAAGAATTCTTTGCTACTACGGATAACTCACCCCCCACCCCTAATCCTATGGCATTGAGACACAAAAGTACTTTTACCCCTCTCAATGTATCGAGTAACATCCGTACGTTTGAGGACATTGTTACTAAAGAGGTGACTAAGGCTCTTACCAATAAAAAAACTGTGCACCACAATCTATCTAAAAAAGAAGTGGATTTATTGTACACCCTTGGGAATAATCCGGATCTTACGTTCAAGATGGCGGATAAAGGGGGAGGGCTGGTCTGTATGAATACCACAGACTACGTAACAGAAGCTAATAGACAATTAACTGATGTGAGATACTACCAGCCCCTCCCTAGTGATCCTACTAGATCCTATCTCAACTCTATCAGAAACGTAGTGTTACAAGCTGAACTTATGGGTCATATCAGTAATGATCTAGCCAAATTTCTCATTAATCCTCACCCAAAAATCCCTGAGTTCTACCATCTCCCTAAGACTCACAAAAACACCACACCGGTGCCAGGTAGACCCATCATCGCCAGCACCGGTGGACTCCTTCAACCCCTCGCCATTTTTTTGATCGCCTACTTCAGCCCGTAGTCCAAACCAGGCAGGCCTACTTACAGGACACTAGACACTTAATTTCTAAAATCGAAGGCTTTCGGTTAGAGGATGGTGATGTTGCCGAGGCCGACAACCTTCAAGCCGCAGGCCGTTCCTCTAGTGAACAAGTCCCAACTTTTGCACGCACGCCTGTTCTCGGGTGGAAACCCGCACGTCCCCTCCTTTAGCCCCGCAGGATCCTGTCCAAAAGGTTCTTGCCACTTCCTGACCCTTTCCCCCAATTTTCCTGAATTTATATTTTTTTCCTTTTCTCCTCCCGCCTCCTGGGCGCCTTAAGACTGCGAGGAGAGCTGTATCGCAAAGAGAAGATGCGATAGCTCAAGCGGCAGAGCCAAGGCCGTTTGGGACGGGGGTCACGGGTTCGGGACCCCCAAGGGAGGAAAGGGAACTTACTTTTATTTTTTCCTTTTCTACCTTTATTCCTATCTTTCCTCCTTTTCTCCATTTCTGGGACATCTCTGAGCTCAGAAGGAAAAGTTTTGAGAAGTGAATTGTGTCAGATTATTGCATTTTGAATAGCAATTCATGAGTCAGCACAAGATATATTTTCGCAGTTTGAGATGACCTGCAGTGTGACATGTTTGACACCAGATGGTGCTGTCTCAAGACTGCTAAATGGAACCTTGAGGAATTTCCGTTACAAAGTGACAGTTGGGATTTAATATTTGTGAGGAAAGGATGTTTAGAAAGGTAGCTGTGATGGCTGTTGTTTTTCGATGTTTTGCCAGTTATTGTTAAATACAATTCAATACAAAGTTATATATTTACCTTGTGAATTGAATGAGAGTTTCATTATTCACTCGAATAGAGACTGGAGTTTTTGGGCCGATGGGGAATTAAACTTCTATATTTCTGTTGCCTATCCGCTGTGACTTAAATACTCGACGCCGATGAGGTTATGGGCCCAGATCCCAGAACCCAGAACCCAGAATCCAGAATTGCAGAGGCACAGAGATACTACATAACCCATAATTCATAGAAAAAGTTTTTGAATAACACTGCAAATTGCAGCAGAAGTCGCTGTTTACCTCAGTGTTAGAGAAAAAAAGCTGAAGTGAATTTTTGCCAGGAGCATCTGTAGTGTGAAGAAAGATGGCATTATTTGGAGCACAGCATCATTTAAAAAACTCAGAGGCAGCTCAAATTATTTAATATGGGCTACCAAAGTGCGAGCAGTTTTGGCAAAGGAGGAGCTGCTATCCTGCTTAACACATAGACCTATTTCTGATGCAGAAAGGTTGAAAGATGGCAAGGCAAGGGCTACCATCATCCTGTCAGTTGACGATAGGCACCTCACATATTTAGCTCTGGAAGAAACAGCCGCTGACTGCTGGAAAAGGCTTGAAAAGCTGTATCAGCAGGCTACTGGAGGCTCAAAAGTTTTATTGAGCAGAAAACTGTTTTCACTGAAGCTTCTGTCAATGGAAGATTGTGCCAGAGAGACTCATTTGAGTAAAATGCTGAGCCTATTTAATGATTTAGCAGCAAGGGGCACCAATTTTACAGAAGATCAGAGAGGCTTAATTCTACTAAGCAGTTTGGGGCAGAGCTACAACTCATTAATTGACTCCATGCAATCTGTGAAAGAAGAGGACATCAACTTCGACTTAGTTTCGACTAGATTGGAGAACTGGGCTTGTTACAGAAGAAATGCCCAGCAACTTTCGACGGAGAAGACGGTCAACAAAGGCTTCAATATGAAGAGGAAAGAGACAATCCAGTGTGACATCATCTGTTACATTTGTAATAAAAGAGGACACAAAGCTAGACAATGTCATCAGAACAAGTTTAAGAAGAGTGAATCAGCACAGAGCAAGAAAGAACAGATCAACAATTCAAGAAAAGACTCTGATTCAGGCTGTCTGTTGATGAGTTTACAATGTAACAATGATTTTATTCCTCAGGTACCCTGGATTATTGACTCTGGGAGTGCAAAGAGTTTTGTTAAGGATAGTAAATTGTTAGCAGAGAAGGAACCTTTATCTGGTTCTATGCAAAGTTGTGTGAGTCTAGCCAATGGTCAAAGGTGCAAGGTTTTAACAAAGGGAGAAGTTGAAATTGGTCAACTTAGTCTAAAGTTAGACAATGTTTATTTAGTTCCTGAGCTAAAACACAATGTTCTAGGGGTGAAACAACTTGCAGACCATGGTTTATCCATTGTGTTTGAAGGGGAGTTATGTAAAATGAGTAATAAAAATACAGGTATGTATAAGGAAGTAAAATTTCAAAATGGTTTCTATAGAATGAATGCTAGTAATAAAATGTCTACAAATAGTATTCAGAGTTTGAAGGGGAAACCTCTGCATGGTGACAGATGTCTGCACATGCTACACAGGACGTTTGGCCACATGAACTATAATATGATTAGAAAGACTGCACAGCTAGTAGGCATTCAAATACCAGAATGCAGAAATTATTTAGAGTGTGCTGTTTGTAACAAAACAAAGTTAAAGGCTTATCCTGTTGCCAAAAGTAGTGATAGAGTAACAACTAAGTTACAGTTAGTGCACATGGATCTAGCTGGACCTTTTCCAAAGAGTATTGGAGGGAATGTATTTCTAATAGTAATAGCAGATGATAGGTCTCGATTTGGCTTCGTTTACCCTCTGAAAGGTAAATTTCAGGTGTATGAAAAATTTATTGAATGGTACAATTTTGTGAAGAACCAATTTCCTGATTTAACTGTTAAACAAGTTCAATCTGATAGAGGAGGTGAATTTGTGAATGAAAGACTTAAGAATTTTTTAAGGAAAAGGAATTTGGTATAGGAAAACAAATCCGTGTGTATCAAAAGAAAATGGAATTGGGAGCGTCGCTAGGTGTAATTCAAACCATGGTAAAATCAATGCTTGAGGATGCACAAATGTCCAAAGGTTTTTGGGCAGAAGCAGCTAACACTGCCAATTACGTGCTGAATAGGTTATGGACCTCAAGTGTAAATGAAATCCCATTCTATTTGTTTTATGGAAGACATCCAAAGGTGGATCATTTTCAAGTATTTGGTGCGCATGCAAATGTCTTAATTCCTATACAGCAAAGAGACAAAAGAGATCAGCATTGGGTGAAGATGCAATTTATTGGATATGAAGGTGGAACGAAAGGCTATAGATTCTGGAATGGCTCTTCTTCAGGGAAGAGGATCACAGTCTCCAGATCTGTAAAGTTCGAAAATAATACTCATTGGGATAGAATTCATGCGAACACTGAAGTGTTCATAACCCCAAGTGTTTCTAGAGTAAAGAATGAATCTGAAGTTGTAGAGGTATTAGATGAGGCAAATGTGGAAGAAAGCAAGGAGCAATCTGAAGAAAGTAATTTTCATGATTTTTGCGCCACAAACTCTGACTTGGTGTCCAAATCTGTAACAGAGGTTGACGGACATTGTCAAGAGGAGATTAGGGATGTGGAGGAGACTAAGGATGAGATTCCTAGGAGATCCACACGTATCACTAAAGGAATTCCACCAGCCAAGTACCAAGTCACGCAAATAGGTAGTATAGAGAGGAAAGATCCTAATTCTTACGCTGAAGCATTGCGTAGTCTGAAAAATGAACGTGATTGTTGGGTAAAAGCAATGAAGAAGGAATTTGATTCACTTCATTCCTTAAATGTTTTAGAACAAGCAGATGTAACCAAAGATGTAAAGGTAATTGGTTGCAAGTGGGTATTTAAAAGGAAAACACAAGTTGATGGTTCATTATTGTACAAAGCAAGATTGGTTGCACAAGGTTTTGGTCAAATTTACAATCAAAATTATGATGAGGTATATGCTCCAACGATTAGACCTGAAACAATTAGGACTGCTTTAGGCATCGGTGTGCAAAGAAAGTATGTTATAAGGCACTTTGACATTGCCACAACTTATTTAAACGCAGAGCTGACTGACAATGTATATATGAGAGCAATATCTGGTTTTGAAAAAGATACTCCAACTGGTGTGTATCGACTACGGAAAGCATTATACGGGCTAAAGCAAGCAGCGAGATGCTGGAACCAGTGTATAGACGAAAAGTTAAAGGGTCTTGGCTTCGAAAGAAGCAGTGTAGATACATGTCTATATAAGAAAGGAAAAGAGTCTACAAAGCAAACATTTGTTTTGGTGTTTGTCGATGATCTCTTAGTACTAGCACCATCCGAAAGGGATGTGGAACAAGTTTTTAAGGGACTAAACTCAAGTATGACTGTAAAAGATCTTGGAGAAGTCCGGAAATACTTAGGCGTAAATGTAACTAGAACTGAAAAAGATATTTGTCTAGATCAAAAAGACAAAATTTTTGAGTTACTTGAGAGAACAAGATTGACTCTGTGTAAAACAGTAGCCACTCAATGGTACCAGATTTTTAAAGCTTGATAGAGGTGAAATGTTTGACAATCAAACATTGTATAGATCAGTGGTTGGGAGCCTCTTGTATTTGGCAAATTGGACTAGGCCTGACATCGCCTATGCCACTAATGTACTAAGCAGGAGAGTGAATGAACCAACGTTGACTGATTGGCAAGCTGTAAAACGAGTGTTAAGATATTTGAAAGGAACATGTAACAAAAAGCTAAAAATTTGTCCAAAAGAAAGCGGTATGAAGGGGTTTGCAGACGCAAGTTTTGGTGACAACGAACAAAACTTGTCATGTTCCGGGTATCTAATTAGTTTTAATGGGATACAAGTGACATGGAAATCTCGTAAACAGTCACACGTTTGTTTATCCACGGCAGAAGCCGAATTTTCTGCTTTGTCTGACTGTTGTACAGAACTAGAGTGGATAAAGGCTCTAGTAAACGAGTTCCAAAGTTTTGAAGATAAGATATCTTTATTTACTGATTCTCAATCTTGTATAGCAATATCAAATGCTGAAGGATTAAAGCAGAGAACAAAATATATTGGGGTAAGGTACCAAAATGTTAGAAAGTTAGTACAGGATGGTTTTATTAATCCTGTGTATGTCCAGTCAGATGAGAATATGGCTGATATGTTTACAAAAGCATTGACTAATTGTAAATTAAATGTATTTTGTAAGAAGATATTGTTATTATAAGTAATGTGTGTACTTGTGTTGCTCATGAAGGAGGAGTGTCAGATTATTGCATTTTGAATAGCAATTCATGAGTCAGCACAAGATATATTTTCGCAGTTTGAGATGACCTGCAGTGTGACATGTTTGACACCAGATGGCGCTGTCTCAAGACTGCTAAATGGAACCTTGAGGAATTTCCGTTACAAAGTGACAGTTGGGATTTAATATTTGTGAGGAAAGGATGTTTAGAAAGGTAGCTGTGATGGCTGTTGTTTTTCGATGTTTTGCCAGTTATTGTTAAATACAATTCAATACAAAGTTATATATTTACCTTGTGAATTGAATGAGAGTTTCATTATTCACTCGAATAGAGACTGGAGTTTTTGGGCCGATGGGGAATTAAACTTCTATATTTCTGTTGCCTATCCGCTGTGACTTAAATACTCGACGCCGAAGAAATTGGCTTTGAAGCAGGGGGCCTCATCTGTTTGTATTGGATCGACAGCTGGGAAGCGGAAATCATAAATATGAATTCACCTCTGTATCTGTGTATCTGTACAATGTTGCCCTCATGTCCCCCTTGTCTCCTTGTAACGATTCCCTTCCCCATCCCCTCTTTGTGAAATTAAGAAAAGGATTGCTTTGGAATGTTTTACTGTATCTGCCGAGAGGAAATGTTGCTGGGCCCTGTTCCACACCTTTTATGGACCACCATATTCATATTGCATGCGTTTCCTGATGAGGATCTTGTTATGGTAAAGTCAAGCCCTTTGTCTTGACCCCACGCTTCACCAGTCCTGAGGCGGTTTAACGGTCGGATTTCTAGTCTAACTAAACTAGCCTTTGGAGACTGGACAATAAATATTTGTTCTTCACAGCGGGTGACACACCTGGCTTCGGAAACCAAGGTGTGCCCCAGAATAAGTGCCTCTGTCACCAAAGGGTCTGAGTGAATCACCTTCATCAGGCTTCTTCCCTTTTCTCCCTCATTCACATGTATGGATGAGACTAATCAACCCAATGATTTCATCATTCCCAGGTGTTGCCCCAGGTCGTTACCTGGCCCGGACTCTTTTGTTTTCATTCATATGCCATCCTGACAGTAATCTCCGCCTCAGCTCTCCTTCCTGGACATTCCTTATATGGCCACGGACCCCAATTGGCTGAGCCAGCAAATGGGAGTAAGCATCGATAGGCTCCCTGGAGCTGGTCGACGTCCCGCCCATCAGCTGGTCTCAACGTTCCAACCAATCACCAACGGAGCCGGCCCGGAAGAGGGCGGGCGGGAAATTCAATTGTTTTGACAGTTCTGTAACCTTTTAAAACCAATGTTTTAAATGTATATGCATGCGTTCTTTGCGGGAATCAGGGAATTGCGGTTCGCATCCTCTCAGCTGAGCAGAATAAACAATTTCGTGGCATCTACCTTGCAGTATTGGTGAGCATAATTGGATCTAAGGGAGGCGGGTAGGCTTCGGGGACCTAGACGCTCCGGGCTCGCCAGGTTAACTGAACCCTCGCGGTCTCTGTTCCGCAGTTGGTCTGCGGAACTTGCCTGGTTGTTCGACAACAGATTTTGGCTTTACCACGAAGGGACCCCTTCTGGAGGGATTTCCGATCAAATTTTAGGGACAACTAAATTTCCAGAAGTCACCTGGTCCAAGAACTTATTGGCCAGACTATTTGGGAAAGCGATTGGGTTCTTGGCTAAGGGACGCCTTTTCCAGGATTCAGAGCCTTAGACTCGCTCAGATCGCATTTCCAAACATCTGGCTGGCCTTCAAGTTCTGGCAAAAGGAGCCGGGAGCACCTTGACTCCCAAAAGGTAGAGCCATCGAAATTGAAAACCGGGAAAAATCAGCCGGGAAGTGTCGCCCCGCGCGTAGGTTGACGGATTCGGGTTGGTCTCTGCGTGGATCTTCAGGTCTCCTGTAACAAAAGGGATCCTACGTCCCGGGCGGTAATACCTGGCGCTCACGGCGAGCTAGGGCAATCCAATCTTGCGGTTACAAACCTGGGGAGAGGAAAGAAGCGGCCAGCGCACTAGGCCCGAGCCCCTGTCTGGATCTCTCCAGGTGATTGGTCTCTTGGGTTACTGGTACCGAACCTTGGGGGTTGCCTGTATTGTGTACGGCTGTCGTCAGGTGCCCCCTTAGTCGACTTCGGGTCGAGGGCTTACCACTAACATGGGAGCTTGCTCTAGCCGCAAAATGCGCCTCATCCCAGAGGAAACACCGGTAGGCAAGGTCTTGGCGAACTGGGATGAGATAGCGGGAAAATCACTCGCTTCTGCCAAGCTGGTCAAGCTTAGCACGCGAATCTGGCCTTTGGTGCCCCTCCCAGGGGGCGCCAACTGGCCGATCCACGGTAGTTTGGATGAGCAATTGATTCTCAAATTGCAAGCCCACTGCCATGGAGAAGCCAAATGGGAACAGCTGGCCTATGCGGCATGCTTCATGACCCTGTGCCGGAGAGAGTGTAGGGGAGAGGGAACTCCCCAGGTTCTGCCATGCAAGGAAGTTGGGAAGGTTTCTCCTTCGAACCAGGACACCTCTCCAGACCCATTTCCCCCTCCTCCCCCTCCCGAGGAGGACCCCCTTGACACGCTCTCTTACCCCCCTCATTATCGGTTGGCGGGCCCAGCGGGCAGCGCCACTCTTTACCCCCCCCTCTTCCACTTCCCCCTCCGCTGCTCATCGGGGCGCCAGGGGAATTCCCTGCCCCCCCTCCATTTGTGCTTGACCCAGCCCCTCCTCCTCCTCATCCCATCCCGTCCGCGCCCGCTCCTCTTTCCCCCCGTATGGTCCAACTCTTTTTTTTTTAATAGTTTTTATTAGTTTGCAAAGTGATAAAAGACAGACACGCAGCAACGTAGGCTGCTTTAGATACAATACAACACCAAACCCCGAACCTCCCTCCCCCACATACACCCCGGACAAACAAAAGAGAACCAAACAGTGAATACTTCCTACCCTCTCCCATTCCCTAAGTATATATCCAATAATTGTTCCGCATGTTAAATAAGATATTAACACAATGTAACTCTACAATTATCTTGTTTGCCTAGTCGAACCTCCTCTGGTCCCAGTGAGGTATAGATTTGTTTGTACAGTCCTTTGTGTTATTAGAGATCCATTGTCAATTTTATTTTAAATTTGTTCAGGTATATAATTATCGGAGACCAGTCCGTCTTTTTTTATGTATCTCCTCTGATAGGGCAAATGAAAGTGAGTCCATGTTCATTATGTCCACCAGTTTCTTTCTCCAGTCAGCTAGCCCCGGAGTGTCATTGTCCTTCCACCTCTTCGCATATGTCATCCTCGCAGCTGTTATGCAATATATAAAAAGTATTTCTTTATTTTCTTCTAAATCAAAGTTAATTAGACCTAATAACATAAATTCGGGTTTGAACTCCAAATCCACCTCCAAAATATTTTTATCTCCCTATGGATCCCTTTCCAGAATTTTCTTGCTTTATAGCAGTTCCACCACATATGAAAGAAACATCCTATTTCCTTTTTACATTTCCAGCATTTATTACTGGCACTGCCCTCGTATTTAGCCAGTTTTGCCGGGGTTAAGTACCACCGGTGGAATATCTTCATGCCGTTTTCTTTTAAATCATATGCATAAGTTAACTTAAAATGTTTGTTCCATATGTTTTCCCAGAGGTTTAAAGGGATAGTGTGACCTATGTCTTGGGCCCATTGAATCATGCATGTCTTAATTCTTTCCTCCTCGGTCTGCCACTCTAGGAGTTTGTTATATAGAAATGTGATTCTCTTTTTTTTTTCTGCATAAGGTTATTCCAATCAGTGTTTGCCTCTTCGAACCCCTGGTATTTATCTTTTTTGAATATCTCGTTTATTTGGAAATATTGTAGCCAATTCATCGAGCTATCTAGCTCTTTCAGCTCGTTCATGTCCTTTAAGATCATGCCCTCTGGGGATCTTTTTAGCAAAACCTTATATGTTTGCCAAGTTTTTTTCCCCTGCTGTCTCCTATAGAAAGATTCCTGGGGGGAGATCCAGAGAGGCGTTTTTCCACAGAATCTACCCTTATACTTATTCCAAATTTTTAACAAGGCTTTCCTAACATAGTGGTTGTTGAATTTTTTTTCAATGCTGGCCCTGCTGTACCACATATAGCCGTGCCAACCTACTCTTAAGTCATGTCCCTCCAGGTTGAGTAGGGCGGTGTTTTTTAATTTTGCCCATTCTAGCACCCATTCGAGGGCACAGGCCTCGTAATATGTTTTTAAATCAGGTACCCCGAAACCACCTCTATGTCTTTTGTCTATCATGACTATCCAGTTAATTCTAGATTTTTTTCCATTCCAGATGAATTTTCTTACCTCTTTATTCCAATTTAGGAAGTATTTTCCGTTAAAAATGATAGGTATATTTTGGAAGAGAAAAATCATCTTCGGTAACAGATTCATTTTTATTAAGGAAATTCTTCCTAATAGTGACAAGTTAAGATGTTTCCACTCTTGTAGTTTGCCTTTTAATTCCTGCCATGTCCTCTCATAATTGTTCTTAATTAAGTCCATATTATTCATAGTTATAGTTATCCCTAAATACTTGACTTTGGCAGCTACTTTTATTCCGTATCTCTTTTCTATTTCCTCTTTCTCTCGTTTTCCTATGTTTTTGGATAGTATTTTCGTTTTATCTTTGTTTATTTTAAAACCCATCACCGGTCCAAATTCCTCGAACTTATCTAGCCATTTTTTCATACTTTCTGACGGCTCTTCTATTATGCAGACGAGATCGTCTGCGAAGGCTTTAACTTTTATGGTTTCTTTTTTGATTGAAATTCCTCTTAGATTCGGGTCTTTCCTGATGTTTTCTAGTAATGGTTCTAGGCAGAAGATAAATAGAAGGGGTGATAGGGGGCAACCCTGGCGAGTTCCTTTTGTTATATTTATCTGGTCCGAATATTCCCCGTTTATTAGTAACTTCGCCTGCTGTTTTGAATAAATGGCATCAATCGCATTTAGGAAATGATATCCCATGTCTAATTCTCTGAGCTGTAATTTAAAAAAGTCCCAATTTAATCGGTCAAATGCCTTTTCGGCATCTATAAAAAGAAAGGCGACCTTTTTCTGAATATTTATTCTGTAATATTCTACTGCATCGATCAGGGTTCTGACGTTCTCCCTTTGCTGTCTTCCCGAAAGGAATCCAGCTTGGTCTGGTTTTATCCATCTATCCAGGAACGCCTTGAATCGTTCAGAAAGTATATTTGTGAATATTTTATAGTCGATGTTAAGGAGGGATATAGGTCTAAAATTTTTCACCTCCGTTTTGTCTGAACCTTCCTTATGCAGCACTACGATAGTAGCTAAGCTCCAGGAGCTAGGTGGTGGTTTATTTTCTAGTATGTCATTCATTGTTTTTAACAGACTCGGGGTCAGTTCCTCTTCAAATATTTTATAATACCTTGCTGTGAACCCGTCTGGTCCCGGGGCTTTGTTGTTTTTTAGCTCCTTAATTGCCTTCCTTATTTCTTCTTTGGTTATTAGCCTATTTAGTTCTTCTCTTTCGGCTTCCAAGATTTTATTAAATTTTTGTTCACTTATATATTTTTGAACCAGCTCTTTTGGGGTATCCTCCTTCATATATAAGGATTTATAGAATTGGAGGAATTCATCTATTATTTGTTTGTTTTTACAAAAGGTTTTTCCCTTGCTTTTAATCTGGGTTATATGATTGCTTTGTTTTTTCTTTTTTACCTTCGCGGCTAGCCACCTCCCCGGTTTATTGGCATGTTGGAAATGTTTCTGTTTGAGGAATTTGAGATTTCTTTCCATTGTCTCAATGTCCATAGCCTCTTTTTGTTTGAGTGACATATCATATAAGTATTTTAATTCCTTATTTCTGGGATCTTTTTTTAGCTTGGAATCTATTTCTTTGATCTTAGCTTGTAGTTCCCTTTCCCTTTTCTGTTTTGCCTTTCTCCTTATAATGTCCTGTTGTATGAAAAGTCCTCTTGCTACAGCCTTCCCAGCGTCCCATATAATGTTATTTGGTACTCCTGGGGTAGTATTGATCTCGAAGTATTCTTTTAGGGCTTTGCTATATCTTTTAATGTTCTCTGGTTTTCTTATTAATTCCTCCTTTAGTCTCCATATTCTGGTGGACGATTTTTGACCTATTTGAAATTCTAAAGACCCGTGGTCCGAAAACATTTTAGGTGTTATTTTTATTTCTCCCATATTGGTGAATATATTCCTGGATGTCCACAGCATATCGATCCTTGACCAGGATTTATATCTGTTTGAGAAAACGAATAGTCTCTTCCCCAGGATTTTGTTCTCTCCATCCGTCTATAAGATTTAGATCATCTAATATTTTTTTCCCTTGTTCTGGGAGTTGACCACTATTTTGGTCCTTCCTATTCCCCCCCGATCGGTCCAGGGTCTTATCTGTTACTCCGTTAAAATCTCCCATTATCAAGAGTTCGTCAAATTCTGTTTTCTCTATTTGTTTTTTTAATTGTCTCATGAATTTTACCTTCGGGCCATTGGGCGCATATATGTTACAAATGAGCACTTTTTTAGTTTCCCACCAAATGGTGGTCCCCACTATCCTCCCTTCCAGGTCCCTGAAGGCAAGTTCACTTTTTATATTATCTTGTACATATGTAACTACCCCCCTTTTCCTTTTAGTATCTGCTGAGTAGTACATATTGCCTAGTTTTTTACATGCTAGATATGCTATGTCATTATTTCTGATGTGGGTTTCTTGGAGTGCTATGACTTGGACTTTTTTCGAATACAAGTAATTAAAAATTCTCTTCCTTTTTTTCTGAATGTTTAAACCATTTACATTGTTTACAATACACTTAATATCCATAGAATGACCTTTTTTTCTCTTCGTCCTCCTTCTTCTTTTGAGCTCTTGTAAGTGTTCCTAGGATAGGTTGTTCTGTTTTCTGTTGTTTTCGCGCTGGTTTCGCTTTGCGATATGTGGCCCCCCTTTCCTCCTCCTCATCCTCTAGACTTGAGCCTGAGTCCTCCTCCGAGCCCTCATTTTGACCTGATTCTATTATTTTTTAATAGAAGAATTTGGCGCTTTCTTCTGTGGTTACCCAATGTCTCTTGTTTTTCCATGTCATCATCAATCCTTCTTTCTTCTCCCACCTAAATTTGATGTCTCTACTCCTGAGCTCGTTTGTGAGGAAGAAGTATTTTTTCCTCTTTTCCAGGGTGTAGGCGGGAAGATCCTTCAGTATTGTAATCTTCCTTTTATTATATATTATTGGATTCGCGGTGCCTAGTCTCAGGATGTCGTCCCTGACCACTTTCCTGTTGAATTGGACTAAGACGTCTCTAATTGAGTTGTTCTTCTTTGAGTAATTGGTGGTTAGTCTGTAGACTCTATCCAACTCTTTCTCCACCTCTGCTTGCGAGAGTTGGGTGGGGCCTGCTAATAATTCAGCAACCTTGCCTCTCAGATCTTCCTTGTCCTCCTCTTCAATATTGCGAAATCTTAATTGCAGTTCTTTTTCTTTATATTCCCACTGTTCTTGTTGTTCTTTCATTCTCTGATTGAGCAGCTCGATTGAACTGCCTTTCTTTTTCAGACTGTCCTCTAGCTTATCCTGTCTTGTTTCCAGGGCGGCCTCTTTCTGTTTGATGGTCCTAAGTTCCTCCTGCATATTGGCCATTTGGGTTTTTATGGCTACCAGCTCTTCCTTGAGGTTCTTATTCATGTTTTGCATTTCCTCGTTCATTTTATGCATTTCGCCCTTGATAAGCTGTTCCTGGTCTCGCAATAATCTCTCCTGTTCTTTCATGAGCTTCTCTTGTTCTGTTTGTTTATTTGACATTTCTTCCTGTCTTTTAGATATTTTTATTATCTCCTGAAAGAGGTCTTCGAGAGACACCTCCGATGCTCCAGAGCCTTTCCTTCCCGGAGTCTTATTGTCTTTTAGAGCCTGTTTTCCTCTCTCCATCTTTTCCTTTCGGTGCTTTTTGCCCCTTTTCCAATGTTTCCAATGTTCTGTGAGTCTGGATCCACGTCTCCCCCGACCTTTCCAAATAGGTTACTTGTCGCTATTGACTTGTCTTTTCTCTTTTGGAAGGTGGAGGTTGGATAAATGGGTAGATGTAGATATGGTTGGGGGAGTAATAGGGGTATATGCTTGAGGGTATCAGCTTAGTAATGCCAGATAGTATCACTTGCTATCTCTTAACAGATATGGCAGGCAATCCCCGAGAGGTTTCCTTGATGGGAGTCACTTGGTGGGAGTCGCTTCACTTCCACCTTTCCCAGGGTGTTCTAGGAGATGGATAAACCTTGGAGGGGTTATATCTTATTTATGTCCAACTCTTGAAGTACTTGCGGACCCCTTTGTCAGACACCACCCCGCCGGATTCCGTCCAGTCTTGCCCCAACTCGAGAGCCTCCTCAAGGCCCCCGAGCCCCCGTAGGATCTGGTCACCTCCCCCCTCCTTCTCTTTCCCGGACGCAGATTCATCTCCCCAGGCAGGGGGGGCAGCGGCTCTTTCCCCTCCCCCTGTAACTTTTCAGCCTTCAATTTCTAAGCAGAGTCTTCGGAGCCATTCGGCTCCTTCCGCCACCGTAGCCCCCCTTCGGGAGGTCATGGGTGCCTTGGGGCGGCCGGTTCTGGTCCACATCCCTTTTTCCACAAACGACCTGATGAATTGGAGGAGAGAGACCCCCACCTCTCTCCCAGGACCCCACCGCCATGGTAGAATTGTTCAGGACCATTTTTGTCACCCATAGCCCCAACTGGGCTGATGTGATGACTCTGTTGTCTTCTCTCCTCAACCAGGAAGAGAAGAGACGGCTGCTGGTGGCCGCACAAGATGTGGTGATGAAGGCAGATCCAGACGAAGGGAGGGATGCTGAGGTGGTATTCCCCACAAGGGATGCCCCTAATTGGGATTACAACGACGAGCAGGGTCGTCTGGCGTTGGCAGCATTCCACAGGGGAATCCTAGCCGGCCTCCCTTTGGTCTATCCTAAGGCGCTGAACATGTCAAAGTTCTATGAGCTGAAACAGGGGCCCGATGAGAGCCCCTCGGCAGGGCACATCAGGCGACACTGCCCCAAGGAAGATCACCCCCCGGGAGGAAGCTTTGCGGGGGCACGGAGCCGGGTGTTGTGACTAGGGGGGGGAGATAGTCCTGGCCCCAAGTGATCCTGTGGTGCCCCTAAAGTTTGGGAGGAGGACGATGGATTTTCTCCTTGACAGCGGGGCCACCCATTCGGTGGTCACCGAGGGTTTCAGGGGAACCGAGTTGGGACCAAGGGAGACTCGGGTGGTGGGAGTTTCAGGGAAGACAGCCCAGCGATTTTTCCTCAAGCCCATGGAATGTGAAGTTGGGGGGAGGGCTCTTTCCCATGAGTTTCTCTACATGCCTGAATGTCCCGTGCCCCTTCTGGGTAGGGATCTCCTGTGTAAGATCAGAGCCAAGCTAGCTTTTGGGCCTGAGAAAATCATCATGACCATTCCTCCCGAGGAAGCCTGGAGAGCCCAGGCGTTCCTGCTTGAGCAACAAGAGCCAGCCTCTCCCCCGGTGCCATACCGGGTCCTTCGCCTTGTGGATCCCCGGGTGTGGGCGGATGGGGTTCCCGGCAGGGCAAAGAACATCACCCCCGTCCACATCGCCCTGAAGCCTCACGTAAAGCCCCCCCGGATTCCCCAGTATAGGATTCCCCTGGAGGCCCGAAGGGGACTCCAGCCCATCGTAGACAACTTCCTGGAGCACTCCCTTCTCAGGGAATGCTCCTCTCCCTACAATACCCCCGTCTTGCCCGTGAGGAAGTCTGGGATGGATCAGTTCCATTTTGTGCAAGACTTGCGGGCCATAAATGCCATTGCGGTCGAACTCCATCCTGTGGTCTCGAATCCATATACGATTCTCTCCGCTATTCCCCCTTCCTCCCGTTTCTTCTCTGTGCTTGACCTCCGTGATGCTTTCTTTTCTATTCCCCTTCACCCTGATAGCCAGGAGATGTTTGCCTTTGAGTGGGAAGGGGCAGACGGTGGCAGGCATCGGCAGCTGTGTTGGCAGGTTCTCCCCCAGGGGTTTTCGAACAGCCCGTCCATCTTCAGTCAGTGCCTCGCCTCGGAGCTGGAGAAGTGGCCGGACCGTGAGCAGGGGGTCCTGATTCAGTACATAGATGATCTTCTCCTGTGTACGGCGGATCGGGAGTCCTGCACACGCTTGACCATCAGCCTGCTCAACTACTTGGCGGAAACCGGTTTCAAAGTCTCCCAAAAGAAAGCACAGATCTGCAAGGAAACTGTGAGGTATCTGGGGTTTGATGTCTCGGAGGGGCAGAGGACACTAGGACCAGAGCGGAAAGAGGCCATCTGCAGGATGAAGGAACCCAGGACAAAAAAACAACTGCGAGGCTTCCTCGGCATGGTCAGTTTCTGCCGCATTTGGCTGGTCAACTTTGGGATCATGGCCAGGCCGCTCTACGAGGCCACCACAGGGACTGACTGTTTCCTTACGTGGACAGCTGAGTGTCGGGCGGCCTTCCAGAACATCAAGAAGGCCCTGGTCTCTGCCCCCGCCCTGGGACTTCCAGATATGTCTAAGCCTTTCTTTCTGTTTGTACACGAACGTAGGGGGGTGGCTGCGGGGGTGCTGACCCAATCTTTGGGAAGCACCAAGAGGCTGGTCGCGTACTTTTTCAAACGCCTGGATTCCACCAGTCTCGGGTGGCCCGCCTGCCTTAGGGCAGTGGCCACCACTGCACTGGTGACTGAGGAAGCCCGGAAGCTCTCCCTGGGCCAGCCTATGACTGTATGTTCCCCACAGCGTTTTGACAGTTCTGGACACTAAAGGGACCAATTGGCTGTCAACAAGCCGGCTCACCAGGTACCAGGCCCTCCTCATCGACCAGGGCGACCTCACCTTGACCACCACAAACTGCCTCAACCCCGCCACCCTGATGCCCATCGAGACCAGCGGAGACGAGGACGAGCCCCATGATTGCATCGCCACCATTGAGCAGACTTTCTCTTCCAGGCCTGATCTCAAGGACCAGCCCCTGGAGCAGGCGGACCTGGAGTACTTCACAGATGGCAGCAGCAGCGTGCAAAATGGACAAAGGAGGGCCGGCTACGCGGTGGTAACTCTGTGGGACACTGTTGAAGCAGAGCCCCTGCCGGTCGGAACCTCCGTCCAATTAGCCGAGCTGATTGCTTTGACTCGGGCTTTGGAATTGCGCCTTGGGAAAACTATGAACATCTACACAGATTCTCGTTTTGCCTTCAACGTCCTTCATGCCCATGGAGCCATCTGGAAGGAGAGAGGACTGCTAACTACCGCTGGCAGCCCTGTCAAATATCCAGCTCAGATCCTGAGGCTTCTGGACGCTGTCTGCAAGCCAGCCGCCGTTGCTGTCATCCATTGTCGGGGACACCAGGCCGGAGACCAGGACGCTGCCAGAGGGAACCGCAGAGCAGACGCCGCCGCCAAATCAGCTGCTAACCGGGTGCCCCCTTTCCAAGGGGCCCTCATCCCAGACACCACCGTCTCTACCCAGCCTTTGTACGGGACTTTGGATGACGAGTTTGCCAGGAAGGAGGGTATGAGCCAGCAGGGTGGTTGGTGGCAAGATGGGCAAGGGCGCCTGCTCCTCACAGACTCTCTGATGCGTGAGGTCGCTCTGCGCCTCCACAAAAGCACCCACTGGGGCCACGATGCCATGCTCGAACATCTGAGGACATTGTTCGTGGGCCCCCGGATGGCCCTCCAATCCATCTGGGCATGCCGTCGGTGTCTCCTGTGCCTTAGGAACAACCCCAGGATCCAAAGGAAACCAGCGACCGGTCACGTGAAAACAGGTCTGGAACCCGGAGAAGTATGGCAAGTGGACTTCGCTGAATTGCCGTCCAGCAGACGCTACAAGTATCTGTTGGTATTTGTTGATGGTCACAGCGGGTGGCCAGAAGCCTTCGCCTGTCACACTTCCACATCCAGGGAGGTCAGTCAAGCCCTCCTTAACCACATCATTCCACGCTTCAGACTCCCGTTATGCATCTCTTCGGACAACGGGGCTTCCTTGGTCTCCCAGGTCACCCAACAGGTCTCGCGGGCCCTCCAGATCCAATGGGATCTTCACTCCAGCTGGCATCCAGAATCGAGTGGAAAGGTCGAGAGACTGAATCAGACATTAAAGAGACAGCTTGCCAAACTCTGCCAACAAACCAGTTTGCCATGGCCTGAAGTTCTGCCCCTTGCCCTGACTAGGATTAGAGCAGCCCCCAAGGGGGGGGGGGGGTTGGGATTGAGCCCCTTTGAGATTTTATATGGGAAACCTTTTCCTTCCTCTAGGGTTCCTTTGAAGGCGGAGCATCTCCATGAGGTCGGGTCCGAAAACATCAGGACTAGACTAGCTTCTCTTACCTCTATTCTCTCTTCTCTTAATAGGTATCTCTTGCCGCACTCCCCCATCCGCCTGGACGGTCCTGTGCACGACCTGTCAGTCGGCGATTGGGTTCTGGTCCGGACGTGGAAGTCGGAGACGCTCCAGGAAAAGTGGGTCGGGCCTCACCAAATCCTCCTCACCACCAACACCGCAGCAAAGGTCTCGGGGATAAAGGCTTGGGTCCATCACACCAGGTTGAAACAAGCCCCTGCACCGGAACCGGCGGAGGAGGAGGACAGCCAGGACAACTGGTCCGTTGAGCCCAGGGAAGGATTTAGGTTGTTATTCCGGAAAGCACCTAAGGACGACCCTGCACGACCCCCCACACGCCAACCGGACTCCTGAAGAGAAAGGACTCCTTCCCGTTTGTTCCAGAACCAGCCGCTGACTCGCTTCCCCAAAACCCCTTCTTTCTAGCACCGCGGGATCCCATATTCGCGTACTTCCGGGTTCTCTGACAGCTGTCAGTGTCAAACTCCTGTCAAGATCCCAGCTCCTGTCAGAATCAGCTGTTCTCATAGGACACGTGTTTGCTTTCAGTTTCCCGCTGTCCGCCCAGCCGCCACAGAGAAGGGATTTTTCCCTCCGCCCCTGCACGTTAACGAAACGAGCTTTTTCTCTACTTTCTGGGCCCAAAGGGTGTTCTCTCTCTCTCCCCTCTTATTCTTTGCCATGCTAGCCCGTTTAATTCTCTTTTTGGGGCTCTCGCCCATTCCCCTCCATGCCTCGCCTTACCTCACCGATTGGTTGTCTTCAAAGACCAATTTTTGGGAACAGGTTGCCACCAAAGTTCTAAATGTCACTGATTTCTGCCTAGCCAATGGCGTCTCGGCTAATGATCTGTTCTCCACCTGCCTCATTGGTGTGCCATTGGACCTGGAAACATTTAGGGAGCTCACCCCTTGGGTTGCCATGCCCAACCGACCAGTCTCCTACCAAGATATGTGGAAGTGGAGGATGATGGTCCCTGAGAAGGAACCAGGCATGATAGCGATGAGATTGGCCCATATCCTTCCTGCCAAGCAGTGTTTCCAAATTTCTCAATGTTTAGGTCCTGTGTGCCATCATTTGCCCAGAGACAATTTACTAAATTTGAGTGAACAAGCCCCTGCCGCAGGGTACATCAAATTGCCCCTCGGTTGGTTCTTCATATGTGGGAATATGGCTTATTCATATCTCCCCGCACAGTCCACTCTGGGCACCTGTGCTTTGAGGAAACTGACCTTATTCATGCCTTCCAAAAGGAATGTAGAGCTGGCACATACTCTACACCGTCAGGCAAGATCCACCCAGAACCTAGATCCGGATTGTGACCCCTCTGTTATTTTGGCCGGGGTCCCCAAATTTGTGGCCACTGCGGTGTTCCTTCCTGGCGTTGCTGCTGCCATGAACTACAGAGCTGTCAAGCATTTGGCTTGCGCTCTAGTGAAGGACATAAACTACACCTCCCATGCTCTTGCATCTATGGCCTCTGAGATGTCTGAGCTAAGGGAGGCAGTTCTCGAGAACAGAGCTGCAGTAGATTTCCTATTGCTAAAACACCACCTCTCATGTTCGTCCGTCCATGGTATGTGTTGTTTCAACTTGAGCGACAGGACAGCATCCATTAACCGAGACGTCCAGGGCTTGACTGAAATCGCCACCAACATCAAGAAAGAAATTGGCACTGATTTGTCCTTCCTCATTGATTGGCTTCCCTCCCTGGATTGGTTGAGGAAAGGCTTCCTAGTTTTCCTGGGAGCCCTTTTCCTCCTTCTCCTTTTGGGTTGTTGCGGCTCCTGCCTCCCCACCCTTTACCGAAATTGCCTCCAAAGTTTCCGGTCAAAACCTTCTGAACAGATGGTCATGCTGCCCCTCGACGGGTACAATGTGGCAATAGAGGCTTATCGCAGCTAAGGGACGGCCCCTTAGCCTGCTTTAGCCTCTAAGGGAGGATTTGTTGCCGAGGGCGACCACCTTCAAGCCGCAGGCCATTCTTTGAGTGAACAAGTCCCAACTTTTGCACGCATGCCTCTTCTCGGGTGGAAACCCGCACGTCCTCTCCTTTAGCCCCGCAGGATCCTGTCCAAAAGGTTCTTGCCACTTCCTGACCCTTTCCCCCAATTTTCCTGAATTTATTTTTTTTCTCCTCCCGCCTCCTGGGCGCCTTAAGACTGCGAGGAGAGCTGTATCGCAAAGAGAAGATGCGATAGCTCAAGCAGCAGAGCCAAGGCCGTTTGGGACGGGGGTCACGGGTTCGGGACCCCCAAGGGAGGAAAGGGAACTTACTTTTATTTTTTCCTTTTCTACCTTTATTCCTATATTTCCTTCTTTTCTCCATTTCTGGGACATCTCTGAGCTCAGAAGGAAAAGTCTTGAGAAGTGAATTGGCTTTGAAGCAGGGGGCCTCATCTGTTTGTATTGGATCGACAGCTGGGAAGCGGAAATCATAAATATGAATTCACCTCTGTATCTGTGTATCTGTACAATGTTGCCCTCATGATCCCCCTTGTCTCCTTGTAACGCTTCCCTTCCCCATTGGTAAAGTCAAGCCCTTTGTCTTGACCCCACGCTTCACCAGTCCTGAGGCGGTTTAACGATCGGATTTCTAGTCTAACTAAACTAGCCTTTGGAGCCTGGACAATAAATATTTGTTCTTCACAGCGGGTGACACACCTGGCCTCGGAAACCAAGGTGTGCCCCAGAATAAGTGCCCCTGTCACCAAAGGGTCTGAGTGAATCACCTTCATCAGGCTTCTTCCCTTTTCTCCCTCATTCACATGTATGGATGAGACTAATCAACCCAATGATTTCATCATTCCCAGGTGTTGCCCCAGGTCGTTACCTGGCCCGGACTCTTTTGTTTTCATTCATATGCCATCCTGACAGTAATCTCCGCCTAAGCTCTCCTTCCCGGACATTCCTTATATGGCCACGGACCCCGATTGGCTGAGCCAGCAAATGGGAGTAAGCATCGATAGGCTCCCTGGAGCTGGTCGACGTCCCGCCCATCAGCTGGTCTCAACGTTCCAACCAATCACCAACGGAGCCGGCCCGGAAGAGGGCGGGTGGGAAATTCAATTGTTTTGACAGTTCTGTAACCTTTAAAAACCAATTTTTTAAATGTATATGCATGCGTTCTTTGCGGGAATCAGGGAATTGCGGTTCGCATCCTCTCAGCTGAGCAGAATAAACAATTTCGTGGCATCTACCTTGCAGTATTGGTGAGCATAATTGGATCTAAGGGAGGCGGGTAGGCTTCGGGGACCTAGACGCTCCGGGCTCGCCAGGTTAACTGAACCCTCGCGGTCTCTGTTCCGCAGTCGGTCTGCGGAACTTGCCTGGTTGTTCGACAACAGTGACACTTTTGTAGTTGCTGATGTCCAATCCTTATATACTAACGTCCCCTTGGACTCAGCTAGGACCGTCCTCCTAGATACTTATGAGGAATTACAACACACCGCCCAAGATATTCCACCTACTGAATTTCTTATGGATCTTACAGACTGTGTCTTTGAGTATAACTATTTTAAGTTTGGCTCCCAGTTCTATTTGCAGACAGGGGGCGTGGCCATGGGCAGCCCCCTAGGTCCCACGGTCGCAAATCTATACATGAATTACCTGGAGTGCAAATATGTCTATAACCCGGATTATAACTCCATTACTGACAATATTAGGTTTTATGGCCGTTACATCGATGATGTCATCCTTATCATATCCAATAAGGCCACCCCACAGCAGATCATCTCCTGGATGAACTCGTGGGAAGACTGCATTAAATTCACATATGACTCTAATAATTCTAGTATAAATTACCTGGACGTCACTATCTATGCTCAAAATAATCTAGTTAAAGTCAAATGTTTCCATAAACCAACTGAAAGGAACACCTTATTACATCATGGGAGTTTTCACAGTCATTCCCTCAAAACTAACTTACCATATGGGCAGTTGTTACGTTTAAAACGTAACTCTACAGAGCCTGAAGATTACCAAACAGAAGTTAAGTTGCTACGCAACAAACTTACTAGCAGAGGATATCCTAACAAGGTCATCACTTCAGCTGAGAGACGAGCAGCCCTCGTTACTCGCGAGTCGCTCCTCACTAAAAAGAACAGAATGCCCCCCAATAGAGTAGTTTGGCCCCTCACTCTGACTAGTCATTCCACCGAGATCCGTAAAATAATCACAAAATATTGGCCCCTGGTTCAGGATACTCCGGGCTTGTCCAATGTACCCATGATCGCACATAAGCGCAGTAAAAATATTAAGGACATCATTGTACATTCTAGCATGCACAGCCCGCATAAGAGGAGTAATCTCACCCCCAAAACGCACAGATGCGGTACTTGCGCCCAATGTAGATTTGTGTACACGGATAAGGAAATCTTTAACCCAGGCACTGGCCGGAGATTTATTTTCCCTGAGTTTTTCACATGCAAAACGGATTCATGCGTGTATGGGATTTGTTGTCCTTGTGGCAAGATATATTTGGGTGAGACTAAAAGAAATTTGAATGTCAGGATTTCTGAACATCGGTCCAAAATTAGGAATTTGTCTGAGGAGTCTCCTCTGTATGTACATTTTAAGACCATGCAACATGGACCTGATGACCTATTGTTCTTTGGTGTTAAACGTGTCCAGCCCCCCCCCCCATGGCAATTTGGACATGTATCTCCGCAGGACTGAAACCCGTTATATTCAAACCCTGTGCACAGAAATTCCTATAGGACTCAATGATAAAATCACCCTAGCGGAACTCCTGTGGTAGATCTTAGGTAAATCGCATTGTATTGTTTTCACCTGGTCCTTGGTTGGGCTTATAAGCAGACCAAGCAGCACTATGTATTTGCTTCGGCCGTTGGTCATGACGTAGAAGTATGCATTTGCCTCTATGATCTAGGTATGTTACCGTATATTACTATGATTGTACCTTTATTCAATATATGATATATCTGTATGAGTTGCTTTCGAGTGTATTATATGTTATCCAAGCCGTCTATTCATTGTAGCTTATTGTCTACAGACTTTTGCACTTGCTTCAGGATGGATTTGAGTTGCTTTGCCTTACACCATTGGCCTTGAGAAAGACCCAGTTTAGAGGGTCGAAACGGGAGTTGGGACCATTGTACAGCGTATCCCCGTCGGCCCATTCATATATTCGGGCGACCCAGCAAAAAGTTATACGCTTTTCGACCTACATGGATTGAAATTGCCTGGGTTCCTGCCTGCGAACAACTCTGCGTCACAGCATTCCTCCAAATTTTTCCAACACGGCTTGCTAGCCCACCCGCTCTTTGTTGGGACACAGCCCCGTTGGGCTTGTGCTTCTCCTCCCCTTATTCACTTACCTTGAAACCCTGTCACCGTCAATGAACCCTTGAACGTTTCCCTCAAACCCGAAGTTACCTGGACATTGATTGACGCCATTGGCGTACGGGGTAGGAGCCCACAGCGGGCATGCACTATATGCATATGTATTTTGTATTCTGTGATAAGTTTGTTATGAATGTGTATTAACACTTTTGAAATTTCTAAATGATTTTGTTACTTCATTGATTACTTACACTTGGTGTGTTGCGAGACAAGCTGATTGTCATCCATGGCTCCTCGCTACAATGCCGATCCTGCCGATGTTTCATTGATGTCCAGGAGCTCGAGACCCAGGGAGCCTGCTGTGGTCACCCCTTGGGACCCCCGGGAAGCAAGTAGACCATCTGGCCCCATGGCGAGATGGGATTTATAGTTTTCCTTTCCCGGATGGACAGATCTCGGCTCCTAGTGTTCACAGTGATCCCAGTGCAAACCCAATGAGCCCACGGAACTGTTTCCCTTTAAACTTATGGACTTCTTGGACTTTTATAGGACTATAGTCTACTTTTGCAAACTCTCTGAATGTTTTTGAAACTCTCTTTCCTTGAACCCCATGGACTCTCACTTTGATTCATAAACTCTAATGGACTCTGGTGGGTGGGATGGGTTTATATGAGATGATATGGTTCTCATTTTCCTACAATGTGAATGTATTCCCTATATGCTTTCCCCTTCCCCATGTCTCTATATGAAAATATGAGACATGGGGAAGGGGAAACCTTTCCCCATGTCTCTTTGTGAACCCAGTGTGCCAAGGTTCAGGGAATCTCTCATTTCCTGGGCTAGTTCATCTCTTAACAAAAGGACTCCACCGAAACTCTTGCATGGACAATAACAAAGGGCATGTCCCTTCAGACATCAGAGTAAGCACATCTGAAGGAAGGGTCCCCTGGCATGATCAAATCATTCACCATAAAGGGTGACATCCTGCCCGTGGGGAATTTGGGTGCTACTGCCGCCTCCTTCTTTGTTTCTATCCCAGACCAGATACCATCGGTAGATCAATATCCAGGATTATGAAATTGGTGTTCGTGTCAGACAGGAATGTATATCTCAAACACTCAAGATAATAGAAGAAGCTAGCTTGAAGACTTAAGAAGTTATCGCCGGCGTTTGTACACACTATTAATCCATTCATCTTCTCTTTCTGATTCATTGTTTCCCGCCTGGACTGCCTCTTTGCTTCTCATTGGCTGAAAAGCTGAAGTGGTGCTGGCTCGCTGATTGGCTGAGGCACCTCCCCTCCAGCTGATGATATCAGCCAATCAACATCAAGAGGGGGCGGGAGCGGGAAGTTTGAATCTGACAGTTCTGTTTTCTCTATATAAACTGTATGTTTTGCCCTGTATTGCATGTCGACTCGGGCAAATGATTGACTCGGTGGCACTTTCTTTAGCTTTGGTGAGATTTATTTGGGAAAAATCTTCTATTGGGTGCTTCTTTCTTGCCAGAGTACTGGATCCTCTTTGGTGGGTCTTCCGGACCTCTGCCTTCTCTGGGCGAGCCCCTTTTAAATTCCTGCTCAATATCAATAGCCATATCTTGCTCCTTTCGTTACAGGCTGCTACTTCCCAATGGATATCAGGTGGTGCAATACTGTCTAAACAGTAAATAATGTATATATACACATACACATTGCTTGTGAAGAGCTTTGATAGGACAAAATATTGTAAGACTATCTCTGTGTAGGGCTGAGGGACTCGGTGAGATTTCTTTTAAATAAGATACATATGTTTTTACTATTATTAGAAAGTGTAAAATTAGTACTGTTAATTGGTGGCTTTATATAGCAAACATGTTATAATGTGTACACTTTGGAAATAGTATTTACAAAAGCAAAGAAAAAGAGATTAGTTTGGGGTAAGAGTGCTTGCTACTATTTAGAAAACTTGAGAAGCCTTGGTGCCAGAAAGAAAGAGTTATCTGGGTTATAAATGATAAAAAGAAAAGCTATTAGTGATGGTATCTCTGGGTGAGTTTGCTCCATTCCCCTTAGGTTGGCAGAGCAGACTTTCTTATCAGATGACAGAAACAAACAGGCTTGTCAAATCTCATTTTGTTTTGCCTGAGGTGGGAAGAAAAGGTACCAATTCTAGCATCTCCTCTCTCCCCCAAACTCGAAACATGTGTAATGTTCTCCACCATTTTGTTCTTCTTTTGTTTTCCACCATTCATTCTCTTCCTCTTCCCATCACTCCTCCCGCAATGACTGTGTCTGAGGCACAGGGGAGATATAAAACCCCAAAAGCAGTTTTCAATATCATTCTCATCTAAATGGTTCTTGTTCCACTGGAGTTCAACTGGAGTTCCAGACAGATGGAACACTAGGCAGACTAATACTGAGGCAGATCCAGAATCCCTTAGTAATTTATCTCAAAGTAAAATTCCTCCCAGCTTCCTTCCCTACTCCAAGGAAAAAGAAAGCAATTTTGTAGGATTTTCTCTGAATTCTTTCAGGCAAATCTGTTGCGGGATGCTGGTATTTGAAGTGTTTATAATTTCCAAATCACGACCTCCCTGAACCGCTGCAAGCTCGATAACAAGTGTCCCAAAAGCAAGCAAAATACAGCAGAGCCCTTTCGCAGCAAAAACATGCTTCAGCCCATCTTTCAGCAGAGTCCAACCTTATCTATAATAATCATAATCATAATCATAATCTTTATTTATAGCCTGCCCTATCTCCCCAAGGGGACTCGGGGAAGCTTGTTTAGTCAACTCAAGGATTCAGTTTTCATGCAAAATATCTGGAGGCTTTAAATTTCACCATTGCTGTCTCCCTCGGCATTACTTCGCGAACGAAGATTCAGGAAGGACTCATCCCACACTTTTTACAAGCGCGTTGATGACTAAAAAGACCAATCTGAGATAGGCAAGTTCGGTTGCAGAAAGCACAGCAGAAAGTCTCCTTGGGTGATGTTGTTTCCAAGTTGCGGTTCTTTCTGCGTTTGTCGTTTCTCTTCGAGACTCATTCGGCGTGTCTTCTCGAAAGAGGCCGCAGCATTGTGGATAGTGCATCTCCATGCCTCCCGATGTGAGGTCAGGGTGGACCATTGTTGGTGATCAATCTGGCCGAGCCTGAGATGCTGTTTCAGGGAGTCCTTATATCTCTTTTTGGGGGCACCTCTCTTGCGCTGACCCGTAGTGAGTTCACCATAGAGTAGTATCTTTGGGAGGCGGTGGTCCTCCATCCTAGAGACGTGCCCTGCCCAGCGCAGCTGTGTTCTCAATAGCATGGCCTCAATGCTGGTGATCCCTGCTTGCTCAAGGACAGCAATATTCGTCACATAGTCGGTCCAGTGTATATTTAGGATTGTGCGAAGACAGCGCTGATGAAAGCGTTCGAGGAGTCGTAGGTGTTGGCGATAGGTGACCCATGTTTCAGACCCATAGAGGAGAATAGACAGTATGATAGCTCTGTACACACTGATTTTGGTACTTTGCCTCAGGTTCTTGTTGCTCCAGACTCTTTTGTGAAGCCTTCCAAATGCACTATATGCCTTTGATAATCTGTGATCTATCTCTTTGTCAATCTTGGCGTTTGAAGAGATGATGCTTCCCAGGTAGGTGAACTGCTGAACGGATTTAAGCACAGATGTGCCTATGCTGATGTGGGGATGATGGTGTTCTTCCTGTGGTGCGGGCTGGTAGAGAACTTCCGTTTTCTTCAGGCTGACTTCCAGCCCAAACAGCTCTGCAGCTGCTGCAAAGCAAGATGTTAGGCGCTGCAGGGCTGCTTCTGAATGGACGACAAGGGCAGCATCATCAGCAAAAAGCAGCTCACGGACTAGATAGTTTAGAGTCTTAGTGCGAGCCCTCAGACGGCTTAAGTTGAACAAGCTACCATCAGTACGATAGCGTATATATATGCTGTCATCTTCTTCGAGGTCTGCCGTAGCCCTTTGGAGCATCATGCTGAAGAAGATTGTAAATAGGGTTGGTGCAAGAACACAACCTTGTTTCACTCCATTAGTTATTAGAAAGGGCTCCGAGAGAGCATCGCCATATCTGACTTGACCGCGCTGGCCCTCATGTAACAGGATAATCATTTTGAGGAATTTGGGGGGACATCCTAGATGTTCCAGGATCTGCCACAGACCTTTTCTGCTCACAGTGTCAAAGGCTTTGGTGAGATCGACAAATGTTACATAGAGTCCTTTGTTCTGCTCTCGACATTTCTCTTGCAGTTGTCTAAGGGCAAAAACCATATCTGTGGTGCTCCTATTAGCTCTGAAGCCGCATTGGCTTTCAGGGAGAAGTTCTTCTGCAATAGCAAGAACTAATCTGTTCAGGAGTATCCTTGCAAGGATTTTTCCAGCAATGGAGAGCAGTGTTATACCTCGATAGTTTGAGCAATCGGATTTTGTTCTTTTTTTCTTATACAGGGTGATGATAACTGCATCTCTGAGATCTGATGACAGTTCACCTTTTCCCCAGCAACTCACAAGGAGCTCGTGGAGTTTAGCATGAAGTACATGACCTCCCTGTTTCCAAGCTTCAGGTGGGATTCCATCGATCCCGGCTGCCTTGCCATTTTTCATCTGCTGTATGGCCTTAAGGGTCTCTTCCAGAGTGGGAGCTGTATCCAGTTCATTTTTCATTGGTTGTTGTATCATGTGTTGGATAGCTGAACCTTGGACTATTCGGTTGGCATTAAAGAGACTCTGAAAATGTTCAGCCCATCGGTTCAGGATGGAGGCTTTATCAGTAATTAGTGTTTGAACATCTGTACTGTATAAGGGGCTTTGGACCTGATAAGTAGGTCCAAACACTGCTTTGAGAGCTTCATAAAAACCTCTGTGATCACCGAGATCTGCACAACCATTGCAATATATATATAAATATACAAACAGAATACACAGATCCTCATTCCTTGTACTTGCAAACAATCAGAGTAATCAGATAGTCACATACGACATAGGCAGATACTCACACTGAGTCACACAGGAGAGAGAAAGACGGATTCTTTCATCTTCCTTTTATAGCCACCGGCTGATAGGTCATCAGTAGGAGGCACTGGCTGATGCAACCCCTTTGCAATAACCCTCACATGGTTATGACTCAGCCATCACCACACCCCCTTAGGTATTGCATCATGACATTCACAGTCATTCTCAGGTGCCATCAATATTTCACATGTTCATCAAACAGTATTTTATGAATAGAAATTTTTGTCATTTCTATCTAACAAAACCTATAAGTTGTTTTCAGTTTCTGAAAGCCTACCATTTCTTTTTGTCATTGCACATTCCAGATCCTGCAACAACTCCTACCTTCCTACCTTATCTATACTGACCGCTTAACCCAGAACAGCAGCGCTCCTGTCTGGCCCCAGAGGCTCTGGAGGCACCCACACACTCCATCCTGAGATGGTCCAACTAGGCTGAGACCAATATGGTCCCTTTGGATCATCACTTTACCATCCTTGTTTCTGTCACTGCTGCCAGATATCTACAGAGCCAAGTCAAGCACAAGAGTTGTTGCAGGATGCTGTTACTCTTTGTGGATTCAATCGGCTCAGATGAGATGAACTGATACTTATAAATGCCCAGACAGGATGATTTACCTGTACTTGCTCACTGGCACCTTTCAGAACATCAGATGAGAAAACAGCTCCCACTCTTAGATGTCAGTCTGAAACAGATGTCTTTGAATCATTACTATTACCTGCCATGGCCTGTAATGATTCAGTCACAGCAGCAAGGGAGGCTACTGTCTCCTCTCTCTAAACTAGTAATGATTTGGAGTCTATGGATATAAATCACAGGATGAGGACTGGCACCAAACACTGCTTGACTGTGCAGTGTCAGTAGAGGACTCTTGGGTAGTTCTCTGCTTGGGCAGCTCCTATGTATCTAAGGTCCCTTCTACATTACCATATACTCCAGATTATCAAAGCAGATAATCCAGATTGAACTGGATTATATGTGTCTACACTGCCATATAATCCAGTTCAAAGTAGATAATCTGGATTTTATTTGGCAGTGTAGAAGGGGCCTCAGACAATGAATGCTTCTGGCTTCCATGTCCATAGGGCAATGAATTCATTATGGATGTTTGTCTAAATTTTAAAGGCACTGTTCAAAGTTCTGGACCTATTTGGAGGATTGGATTCAGCACCCTGGATGGCTCCTTTGAAGTTATGCTGAAACCCAGAGGATTACAGATAGAGTCTGGGAAAGTACACACACCTGAAAGATAAAATGATAAAACGACAGAACTGTAAGAGACAGAACTGCAATGTAGCCGGAGATGCATGATTGCTTCCCTCTAGAAAGTTGAGGGGAAAATATTAAGTTGTTCACCTCTCTCACTTATGTTTCACTTCCACATCTGTAAATCTGAAATATTACTCTATCGTAGAAATACACTAGATCTCTTATTCCCGAAAAAACCACAGTCAGGTAAACACTATATCCCTGAAATATCTTGGCACTTGGAGGTGTAGGACAGACACAATGATATGTATATCTCCACAAGGCCTTCTTGATTCCCCATATTGCTGGCTGATTTCATGCTTTTGCTAATAAAAGGGAAGATATACCACTACCTGTGCCTTCCAGCAGAAGCAATCCTTCACTCAGCCTTAATGAGTTGTTGTTTCAGAATGCCATGCTGCCATCCACTAAGCCTCATTTCCCATCTTGCATCCTGTCCTATGTTGCCCCTCCCCATTTAGCGTATTTGGTTTGACCCAACAAGCCTTTTCTTATATCATTACTAGTCCTGTCTCTTGATCCCAGTAATGCCACATTACCCTTAATACCCTTAATAGTTTTTAGCTAAGAGTTTAAAAATGTTTGGTTGTTTTAAAGTCTGTTTTTATACTCTCTGTAAGCCGTCCTGAGCCCTCGGGGAAAGACGGCATACAAAACTGAATAAATGAATAAATAATGAATAAACACTAGCGAGAAGAACATTTTGCCCAAATGATGTTTTGGACTTTAACTTTATAAATGTCTCGCCATGCACCAAGAATCTAGGAAGTAATGTTCAAAGATTCTTTGTGTCTCCATTAAAAAGTTTCCCTTGCACATCTTTCAAACATTTGACAATCTTTTACTATTTGTAGAAGAACTGGAGACCATACAATGTAGGTCAGCAAGTCTCGGAGATGGTGCATGCTCCTTCTTTTGCAGGTTTTTAAACAGAGGCTGGATCATCTCTCAGGAGATGATGCGGCCTCCTTGTGTATTACTGCATGGCAGGGGGTGCAACTCAATGGTCCTTCCAAGTCTATGATTCCAAGAGGACTTCAGAGTTTTTCTGAATTTACTTTATTAGCATGAGCTTCTTGGAATCCTATTTGCAAGCCCAATTATGTACATTACTTTTCTCCCTCCTTGAAATCAGGGCACACACCTGCCTAGAATTGGAATGGAAAGGCAAATCAAATGCTCAGCCCAGCTTGTGCCAGATTACAGAGCCGCCACTTAATAAAGGTACATTGCTTCATCAGTGGTGTTTGAACACACTGTGAACTAATTAGGATTCCAGCAGCGTTAGACGTCTTGGCAAGCAAGTGACATTTATTCGAGAGGATATTGAAAGCCCACCTGCATTCCAATAAAGTTTTCTGGGTTTTTAAAACTTCATTAATATTTATCCCATTGCTTATGCAATCATATTATACTGGTTAACCAGGGGGACTCATCTGAGACTGCTTGCCTGAGCATTGAGCAGCACTCCTGATGGCTAATGATAACTCTCCTCCTGAATAGAATAATGGAATCATAGAGTTGGAAGAGACCTCATGGGCCATCCAGTCCAATCCCCTGCCAAGAAGCAGGAAAATCACATTCAAAGCACCCCTAACAGATGGCCATCCAGCCTATGTTTAAAAGCCTCCACCACACTCTGAGGCAGAGCAGATGGTGAGTATGAATGAGTGTGTGTATGGATTGTGAGTTAATTTTGCAGTGTGTGTTATATTTCCCCTTTTGTTGGTGTAACCAATATATAGTTATTTATTTATTTATTTCATGTCCAAAGCATTGCATAAATAAGTAAGTATAAAACTGATAAAAATAAAGGGAGCACAAGCAGCTAAATAGTTTTGGACCAAAAACAGGCAACAGTGACTACATTGTCTGTAGTTTTAAACAGTTCTTCCTCTGTACATGAGGCAGGGCATTGTGGGCAAGCATACAGGTGCAGAGTTGTTTGTTCTGCTCCACAGTTGCACCAGGTGGAGGATTCTTCCAGGTCATGCCATTTTGCCAGGTTGTCTTTTGATCTGCCAACTCCAATTCTGAGTCTGTTCAGGGACTTCCAAGTTGCCCATTCTTGGTTTGTCCCTGGAGGAAGACCCTTGTGTGGTGGTTCTCGTGAAACGTTTTCTTGATTTGAGTCTACTGGGAGGAGGCTGGTAGCCATATAGTGGGTGGCTTTGACAGTGTTCAACCTTATTTCTCTCGCAATTGGCAGCATCTTCCCATTGCACTTTGGGGGAGGGGGGTAGTGCCAGCTATCTTATAAAGTTTGTGAGCAGGTGTAGGTTTAAGACATCCTGTGATTATTCTACATGTCTCATTCAGTGCAATATTCACCTGCTTAGCATGGGCAGATTTATGACAGACAGGGCAAACATACTCAGCAGTTGAGAAAGACAAGGCCAGAGCTGATCTTATTAATATTGGGTCTGCACCCCATGCACTATTAGTAAGTTTCTGCAGAATGTTATTGCGTGCAGCTACTTTGTGTTTGGTATTTGCAGTGTTTCCTAAATGTTAGTGTTCGATCTAAGGTGACACTGAGATATTTAGGATGGGAACAGTGTTCAAGCTCCTGGCCTTCCCAGGTAACCTTCAGTTTCCTGTTGCCTTCACGATTACATAGCTGGAAAGCACACACTTGTGTCTTGGCAGGGTTAGGCTTTAGATGATTATCTTTGTAGTAGCTTTTCTTTTGGGAATTTTTGTTGCAAAAAATGTTTTTGTGCAAAAATTTGGATTTCACACAATAATCTTTGTTCAGCCTAAACCCCTCTCCTCTTCAAACTTGCACTTAAAGTGCCTTTTGCACAAAATATGCTGTTGTCTGCACAAAATTTCTGTATCCCAACCCTGACTTTATCACAAATAAAATTTACAGTATGTACATCCAAAATTACTGAAATCGTATTGAAATTGCCTGGTTTCGTGATGGATAACCTCACTTGCCTAGTTTCCAAAAGACCTCACAACCTTTGAGGATGCCTGCTATAGATGTGGGTGTGAAACGTCAGGAGAGTGTGCTTCTGGAATATGGCCATACAGATGGGAAAACTCACAACAACTCAAGATGAAGTCTGCCACATGAGGAAATTTGCAAGTATTTTTATATTCCTTATTGGTGGTGTACTTTTTACTTATGGGCTGCAAAAGTTTAAAAAACACCCCTGGGGAACAATACTTCAAATATACCAAGCAGTTTGGCCAGTAGTCATGATGACTGACTGGGGAATTCTGGGAACTGTAGTCCAAAAAGTAACTTTCCAAGCTCTGCAAAGTGTTAGATTATTTTTGCACAGAGGTTGAGTGGGTAGAAGGAGAAGATTGTAATGTATTGAACAAGTGCAAGTGATGTTCAGTGACAGGTTTAGAAGAGCGTATCTCAGGGCATCAGAATTGAAAGAAATCACCCATCACAGGGTGCTTTAGTATTGATGTATGAATAAATAATTCAAATGGTTCAACTTCACTTGTAAAACCATGATACAGAACTTCGCAGCCAGCACTGCATTGCATGAATAATCTTTTATTTTCTTTAGCTGTTGGAATAAATGTATAACATGAACACCCTTCTGTAAATGGTGTTGTGTGGCTATCAGTGATCAGATGCATGCAGATGATTGTCCTGTTTGAAAGGAATCAGCTTTGGTTTCAAACAGTTTATCAAATATATGTGTAATTCAAAAGTATGTCTTCTAAAGTTAATGATTTAAGAGAGTCAGGCCAGAACAGTTAGGAAGATAATATCAATGCACTGTTAGATAGGAATGCATTGGCTGTGTAAAACTGGTTGAAAATACAGTTCTAATGGACATGTGGTCACACACCTACTGAGTCATGACTATGTGACAGTCATGACGAGAGGTGAATCATTCATTCTTGTCCCTGTCTGATGGTGAGAAGCAGTGGGTATAAAAGAGGGCAGCAAACATGTGTTCTTTCTCTTGCCATGATTCTCTTGCTTCTTGCTGTACATCTGTTAGTGATATCTGCTATTGTTGTGAGTATATCTCTGTATTTGCCATTGACTGATAGGAGATTAGGGGATCCTAATGTGTATATAGCAACGCGTCAAGATTTAAAGCCTCCACTGTGATTTTGGATGAAAACTGAGTTAAAGAGGTTTTTAAAAAAAATTATTTTACAGCATCCATACAAACATATATACATAAACAACATAAACAACAGTGTGCCCTGTGAACGTGACCCTCCTCCCCTCACAAACATCCACACCCCTCCACCCCTGCTGAGGGTTGCATCTTTGTTTTCTTCTTCTTCCTCTTCTGCAAGCTTCTCGGACAGTTTACATTACATCTTAAACAATAACTCCAACTTATTCCTAATGGTTTGATCCCGGGTTCTCCATACGATGTATCCTCTCACCCGATCCCATTGTCCCAACAGCTGTCGCAATTTATCCTCATGCAATTGATTGACCTTCATCTCCATAATTTCGAATTGAATGTGTTCTACCAAGTACCGCAGCCAATTGTCTATTGTCCATTTTGTGGAGTCCTTCCATCCTAAAACCACCACGGACTGGGCGCTTTCTATCATTGCTGTCTTCATTTCCGAGTGTTCACCCATCTTGTTCTTTTTAACCAACACCGCCATCTCTTTTGTGATAGTCCATTTTATATTCAAAGCTCTGTTTATCTCCCCTTCTACCTCTTTCCAGAATCTTTGGACTACCTCGCATTCCCATAATTGGTGCATATAAACCCCTTTATCTCGGCAGCCATGCCAGCATCGAGAACCCGCATTTTGGGAGATATATGTTAATTGGGCCGGAGTACGATACCACTTATGCAGTATTTTCCTCCTTGTTTCCCTCACTCTCGTGTTCTTAAGTTTGGCAATATCCCCCACTATCCTCTCCATCTCTGCTCCTGAGACTTGCAATTCCCTCTCCCACATTGTGGTTAACTCTTCTACCGTACTTCCCCCTGATGATATTAACATATTGTATATCCTTCCAACCTGGACCCTTTTCCCTTCCTTCTTTTCCCTAATTATCTTCTCGAATTCCGTATCCTCTCTTTGCAAAGCCTCTCTAACCTCCCTCTGCTTAAGGTAGTCACTTATTGCCCTGATTTGCAGCCACCGCCTTTCTCCTAACCAATTTTCCAGTCTTTCTCTCCTAATCCTACCCCCTTCATCCACTAATTGCTCCAGGCTTGTAACCCCCTTCTCTCTCAGTATCCTTATTATGCTGCTCAAATTTTCCTCTCTCTTAGGGTTCATTATCTCTAGCGAGGCCACTTTTGATACTCCCGGTGCTATCTTCCTTTGCCAAACTTTCCATACTTCCATAGTAGCTCTCATTGGTCCAATCAATTTGTCCACCTCACTTTTTTCCCATCTCCTAAATATCAATTCCTCAGTTCCGAATCCATTCACTTCTTTTTCCAATTTTGCCCATCTCTTATCCTCTTCCTGCAGCTCTATCAGTCTTTCAATTTGAAAGGCATCTCTATATGTTTCTAGGCTAGGGATTCCCCATCCTCCTTCCTTTTCATTTGCTATCAACATTTTTTTTTCTTATCCTTGGTTTCTTTCCTCCTTTCACCCAATAATTCAGTTTCCTATCCCATTCTTTTATCTTTCCTCCCTGGAGGACCCTGGCAGAGCCTGGGCTAGGTATAAGAACTTGGGCAAGATCATCATTTTAACTGCTCTTATTTTCGCCATCCTTCTCAGACCTTTCTGTTTCCAGCCTTTCACCTGTTTCAGAATTTTTTTCCAGACCTTTCCATAGTTTGCTTCTATTATTCTCTCTGTATTCTTATATATCCACACTCCCAAATATTTTATTCTTTTTACCCCTAATTTTAGCCCTGATATTTTCCTTACCTCTATCTGTTCCCTTGGACCTGTATTTATAAACATCATCTCAGATTTTTCCATATTCACCTTAAGCCCTGATTGTTTCTCAAACTCTCGCAGAGTTCCTTCATTGCTTTTACCATTTCCAGTGGGGTCTGGGTTACCAGTATTGCATCGTCCGCAAAAAAGTTTACTTTCATCTCCATCTCCCTATCCTGTACCCTTCCCACGTGCTGGCTGCCCTTATCTTGTTCGCTAGTGTTTCTATTGCCATTACAAACAGCATTGGAGACAAAGGACATCCCTGTTTAGTTCCATTCAATATCCTGATATTCTCCGTCCTATTTCCATTCACTCTTATATATGCCTGGCTCCCCATATATATGTTCTTAATAGTTTCGCAGAACTTCTCTCCCAGGTTTAATTCCTTGCACACCTCATACAGGTAGCTATGGTTTACTTTGTCAAATGCCTTGTAGACATCTAATTTTAATATTCCTAACTTCCTCTTGGCTGCAGTAGCATGGTGTAACACATTCATTACGTTCCTAATCGGTTCGCTGATCCGTCTTCCTCTCACAAAGCCAAATTGATCCACTTTATAATTTTTGGAAGTATCCTCCAACCTATTTGCCAATACCTTTACAAATATTTTATAATCTTGATTTGCTAGGCTTATGGGACGGTAGGACTCCGGGTTCGTCTCATCGCGATCTACTTTCGGTATAGTTATAATCTCTGATAACTTCCATGTCTGTGGGATGATCTGCTCCGTCAAGACTTCATTGAATAATTCTGTCAGGTATGGTAGCAGTTCCTGTACATATGTTTTGTAAAATTCACCTGAATACCCATCAGGACCCGGCGCCTTTGCCGACTTCAATTCCCTAATAACCCTTTCTACCTCTTCTTGCCTGATCTCTGCATTTAAATAATTTTTGTCCTTTTCATTTGCCATTTGCCCTACCTCTATTGGTATCTTACTCACCTCTTCTTGTTTATATAATTTCTCATAAAAAGCGGTCTGGAGAGGTCATCTCATAAGTTTGGAGGTAGAGGTGAACAGGAGACGGAGAAGGGAAAGAGAGAATAGAATCAAGGAAATTGGAAGAATTCAGGATCAACTGAAGTTGACAAAGGCCAGAGAATGGTATAGGTTATTAAAACAAAAAAAGAAAGAATTGGAGCAATATGATGAATTGCATTGGAATAAAATGAGAATGGTAATTAAACAAAAAACTAGTTCATGGGGGATAAAGTCAGTTAAACAATTGGCAAGATATTTGAAAAAGAGAAGGGAGAAAGCATACATTCGGGTGCTGAGGGACACAACGGGAGAGTTAAAGGAAGGTAAAGAGGAAATAGAAAGAATTATGAAAGAATTTTATGAGAAATTATATAAACAAGAAGAGGTGAGTAAGATACCAATAGAGGTAGGGCAAATGGCAAATGAAGAGGACAAAAATTATTTAAATGCAGAGACTCCACGAAATGGACAATTGAGAACTGGCTGCGGTACTTGGTGGAACACATTCAATTTGAAATTATGGAAATGAGGCTTAATCAATTACAGGAGGATAAAGTGCGAGAGCTGTTGGGACGATGGGATCGGGTGAGAGGATATATTGTTTGGAGAACCCGGGATCAAACCATTAGAAATAAGTTGGAGTTGTTGTTTAAGATGTAATAAAATGTAAAATGTCCGGAAAGCTTGCAGAAGAGAAAAGAAGAAAAAGAAGATGCAATCCTCAGCAGGGGTGGAGGGGTGTGGATGTTTGTGGGGGGGGAGGGTCACATGCACAGGGCACTGTGTTTTTATGTATATGTTTGTATGGATGGTAAATTTTTTGGAAAATAATAAAATATTTTTTTAAAAAAATGCTGTGATCTCCTGCATCTCTATCAAAAGATAAATGCGGGATATAAATAAATATGATGATACAGAGAGATGCAAGGAGAAAATTACAGGGAAGATAATAACACACAATGGTTCAATAAAGGTTGAACCTAAATTCTGTTGCCAGATTGCTCATTAGGGCAGGATATAGGGATCATATACCTCTTCATGTGTATTGTTTAATTTTTTAAGGAACCAAAAAACTTTTCAAATTAAAGTAGTGTTCAACCAAAATTTCAAATGTGTGTTCTGAAAATGGATAATTTATTTATTTTATTTTATTTATTCACTTTGCTTCTAGACCGCCTCTCTCAGCCCGAAGGCGACTCGAGGCGGTGTACAAATGGCAAGAACTGCCCAAGACAAACATATCAACAATTATCAATACAATTCCATCATATGCAAATTAGCACTTAATGTTAAAAACACAATATCAGCATCTCATTATTAAATCGGTATCTAATTGCATCGTCGTCGTTCCGTAGGTCTCAATTTGGTAATCATACTACATCTGCAAATGCCCGGTCAAATAGCCAGGTCTTGACCTTCTTCCGAAATATTCAGGGCAGCCAAAACACCCCAGAATGAATGTATCTAGGATTTTATCTAGATCAGGACTGTCCAACTTCTACGGGCCCAAGAGCCGGAATTCCGGTTACTGATCACCTGTCACGATGCTGGGTCCTGGCCCGGCCCCTTAATCACACACACAGAGACAATTGATCAATTAGCTATTTATTGAATAATAAAGAACAGGTGTAAAAGTAGAATGTCCAAGTAAAAAGCAATTAGTCCAAAATAGCTGGCAATAAAGGTATAGGTAAAAAACCAGGGAATCTCTCATAAGCAAAGTCCATAAAAACAAAGCGAATCCAAGGCAATAAAGTCTCAGTTGGTCAAGGCAAGGCAAGGTACAAGGTCCAAGGTAGCTTCTAGGCAAGGCAAGGCAAGGCAAGGCAACCCAACCCAACCCAACCCAACCCAACCCTGGCTTCAGGGATCAGGAACGCTACAATTCCTTCAGATCAGAAGTGGCCGTTCAACTGAGGATCTGTTCCCACAGAACGTATATTTAAGTTCCTCCTTTGTGAGCCCAGCGACGCTCTAGGCTTTGCCGCCATTCCTTTCTATGGGCTTCAATACTCCTCCTGCGGTCAAAGCTCCTTCCCTCCATTTCCACAGCTGTCTCACTATCTTCATGAGAAGCATCCTCCCAATCTGTCTCCATGGACTCATCCCCCGCGGGTTCCCAGATTCGTTCTTGGGAACCTTGCCCACCTGGTTTCTCATACCAGTTATCTGAATCTTGGTCAGACTGACCTCCCTCTTCCTCGTAGGCATCGAGCCAATCATCTTCCCATTGCAAGCTCTCTGTAGGAGATGCAGGCCCAGCAGCCCCCTCATCCATTTCATCTGAATCCCCATCAATCGGGTCCAGAGCAATTGGTACTCCCGGGGCATTCCCTGAACCCACTGGCTGGGCTGGAGGCTGGGCTGGGGGCGGGGCTGGGGGCGGGGCTGGAGGCTGGGTTGCTACATCACCTGGGGGGCTGAAGGGTCTGCCTTCTCCCCCAGCTCCACCCCCTCCCCTGGCTCTGCCCCCGCCCCTCCCCCAGCTCCGCCCCCTCCCCGGCTCCAATTTACTTACAATTGACCTTGAGTTGTGGAGTTGTAGTTCACCTCCATCCAGAGAGCACTGTGGACTCAAATAATGATGGATCTGGACCAAACTTGGCATGAATACTCAATATACCCAAATGGGAACACTGGTGGATTTGGGGGAAAATTTCCTAATACCTTTGAGTTATTTGAGTCCACACTCAAATTGGGACACACCAAAAAAATCCCAAACACCTCAATGCCGTCGCAGGGCTTGATGGGGCCTCCTTTCCCAGAGGCAGGTGGAGGAGGCCCAAAGAGCTCCCTCCCTCCCTGAAGGGAAAACAAGCTGCAGGGGCAGGCGCAATGGAAGCCACATTGCACCCTGCACGCGGGGGAAGGCAGCACAACAAAGGGGAGGGGGCGCAGAGGAGGGGAAGAAAGCATCGCCAAGGAAACCGCCACTGAGGGATCCCTCCTCCCCCTCACCCAATGTCCCACTGTTTTTAGATTGATTGATTCAAGTCAGGCCTTTCCTTACCCATACTGCGGGAGCCCCGCCACAGGGCCAAAGCGCCAATGCCGCTGCTGTCCCCGAAGAGCCCCGCTGGAGCCGAGGCCAAGCTCAGGCCGGGCGCGGCAGCTCTCCCATCCGCGGGGCGGGAAGCGAGGGCCCTCAACAGGAAGAGGACGGAGCCAAGAGGGGCTTTCCCTGCCTCACTCCCCTCCCTCTCTCTGAGTGAATGGGGGCTGGCCTGAAAGCAGCCGCGAGGGAGGAGGAGGCGCGCGCCCAGGCCGCAAATCCCGCGGGACCAGAGATTTCGGCAGCTATCACGAGACTACGCAGCCACAGACGTGATTTCGACCTCCCTTGAAATCCCATCTGTGGCTGGCATAGTCTTGCGATGCTTGCCTAAACCCGGAAGTAGGTATTTTTTTTAATTTTTTTTTATTTTTTATTTTAAATTTGTATTTTATTAAAACAAGTTAGGGGGCCATAGGGAAGGGGCTCGGGGGCCGTGTACGGCCCCAGGGCCGCCTGTTGGACAGCCCTGATCTAGATGAAGTAGATATTTATTTAATATAAGGTATTGCTTATACCAGTGTTTCTCAACCTTTTATGAGCTGCGGCACACTTTTAACATTAAAAAAATCCGGGGGCACACCACCAACCAAAATGACACAAAATGACACTCTCACACAGTAAAGAACGGCTGGGAGATGGTGACCTGCTGGGAGCGCGCGAAGCCAGGGGAGGGGAGGAGCCAGGCCGTGCCATGCCCCGCCCCTCCCCGGCTTCAGTTTTCCCACAGCCGCCAGCCTTGAGGGGCAGTGCCAAGCCAGCATTGTGCTGGCTCTGCCACTGCTGGCTTGGCACTGCCCCTCAAGGCTGACGCTGTGAGAGCGCTGAAGCCGGGGGGGAGGGGAAGCCATGCCCCCCCCTACCCCAGCTTCAGCTCTCCCACAGAGGAGGAGCATGAGCAGTGGATGGGCTTCAGTGGGCGGGGCTCGTCCTCCGTGCGGCTTCAGAGAGCGAGGGGCGAGAGTCATGGTGGGAGTCAAGGCGGATTGGAGGCTGGCTGGGGAAACGGCCGAAGGAGGCGGTGCCCTGGCCCCTTCTTTTTCCTTGCCGCCGCCCGGCCCTTCCTCCTCCTCCCCCAAGCAGCAGGAGTTCAGGAGGAGGAGGGGGGAAGAAAGGGGGGCAGAGAGCTTTTCTCGCGGCACACCTGATGATCGCTCACGGCACACTAGTGTGCCACGGCACATTGGTTGAGAAAGACTGACTTATACTACTTCTTCCTGGTTTTTTTTTCTGATGGAATGTATATTTTATAGGCTTGGTTTAGAACCCAAAAATCGCGATGGGGGGGGGGGGATTTTTTTATTAGTAATAGAAAGACTTACAAAAAAAATTCCAAAAAAGTTCTAAAATGTAACGTAATTACTAACAAAATTCTTAATTAGTTCTAAATTAGGCAAAGCAGGGAAACAGGACTGACACTGTTAAAAGCACAGGCAAATCAAGGGGCAATATTTCCCTTCACCTCTGGAGTGTAATTGACTGGAGATGTACTGTATGTATTCCTCCCCCCCCCCTCTTTATTTTTCCCCTTCCCCTCCTTTCTTCCTTCTCTACCCCTTTTTTTCATTCCTTCCTTTGCTCTTTGGTTCCATCCCTCCTTTTCTCTTTCCTTCCTTCCCTCTCTCTTTCTCTACTTCTCCTTTGTCTCTCTCCTTCCTTCCTTTGTTCACTTTTTATTTCCCTTTCTCCTTCCTTCCTTCCTTCCCTACGCTATCTCTTTCTGTCCTTGCCTTCTTCTCTCCTTCCTTCCACCTTTCCTTCCTGTCAGTTCTCCCCTAACTGTATTCTATGTGTGTATTTAATATTTTATGGGATTATGTCAGCTCACCTCTATTCTTAAGCCAAAGGAAGGGGGGAAGCGAATCGCCTCCTCCTCCCACTCCTTTCCTTGCCAATAAACCGAAGTCACAAAAGAGTCTGGAGCAACAAGAACCTGAGGCAAAGTACCAAAATCAGTGTGTACAGAGCTATCATACTGTCTGTTCTCCTTTATGGATCTGAAACATGGGTCACCTATCGCCAACACCTACGACTCCTCGAACGCTTTCATCAGCGCTGTCTTCACTCAATCCTAAATATACACTGGACCGACTATGTGACAAATGTTGCTGTCTTTGAGCAAGCAGGGATCACCAGCATTGAGGCCATGCTATTGAGAACACAGCTGCGCTGGGCAGGGCACATCTCTAGGTTGGAGGACCACCGCCTCCCAAAGATACTACTCTATGGTGAACTCGCCACTGGTCAGCGCAAGAGAGGCGCCCCAAAAAAGAGATATAAGGACTCCCTGAAACAACATCTCAGGCTCGGCCAGATTGATCACCAACAATGGTCCACCCTGGTCTCACGTCGGGAGGCATGGAGACGCATTATCCACCATGCTGCGGCCTCTTTCGAGAAGACACGCCGAATGAGTCTCGAAGAGAAACGACAACGCAGAAAGAACTGCAACTTGGAAACAACATCACCCAAGGAGACTTTCTGCTGTGCTTTCTGCAACCGAACTTGCCTATCTCAGATTGGCCTTTTTAGTCATCGAATGAATCTGAGATAAATTTTGATCCTTTGGGCCATAGGGTGTTTGGGTAGTCCAAAAACTTGTATTTTTTCAAGGCTATCCATGTACAAATTGGCCACTGAGGGCGCTAGAGGACTACCCATAGCCACTCCTCCTATTTGTAAGTAGTATTGTTGGTCAAACACAAAATAATTGTATTCTAGCACCGAGTCTAGAAGATCCATCAAAAATGATGTGGGAGGTCTGTGGGTGGTGGGGATGCTGTCAAAGGAGTCCATGAGGACTAGTCTGGCATCTTCAATGGGGATGTTGGTGTATAAAGAATTAACATCTGCCGTGATCAGCAAATCTCCCTCATCCAAGGTGAGTCCCTCTATTCTTCTGATGAAGTCTCTGGTGACCTGTATATATGCCTGTCTGGATTGGACCAGAGGCTGTAGTAGAGAGTCCAGGTACATGGCTACATTTTGCAATAGACTGTTGCTACCTGAGACAATGGGTCGTCCTACTACCGGTCTAGTGGATTTATGGATTTTCGGAAGATGGTAGAACACCGATATACCCCATTATCTCACCATCCGCAATGATATTGTGGACAATACGCCTATATTTATATAAGTTTTTTGGTATTGAGAAAGTGACTCCTCCTCCCCATGGAGACCCCCATGCATCTTTAATTCGGGCTGAAACCCGGATTATAATTGAATATCGCACAGAAATCCCGCTAGGGTTAAATGAAAAGCTGGGAGTAACAGCTCTACTCATGTGAAGGGCTTCCCACCTTCCTTTATAAGCAGGCAGCCTAGTTAGCTCATTCAGGCTCTGACCATGAGACGCTTTGCGCCTTAGCTATTGAGCTTCTACATCCAGGTACTGTGTTCCTCATGCCTTATCTCTTATTTGATATTATGATTGTATCCGTGTATTAAGAATTGCATGCTTTGTATTATATTTTATATCTTCCAGATATTATTCTTCAGCCGCACATGCATGTGTATTGTACACCTGATATTTGATATTACCACGTGGCCTTGAGAAAGACCAAGAGGTCGAAACGAGAAGTGGCCAAGGCAAATGCCCCCTCGTCGGCCCGCATTTTGTGGTTTGTTTACATACGCGACTGTTCCCTGCCTGGATTTCCAGGAACAGTGCACGATTCTACAGCGGCTTTTCTGCCCGAACAGCCGGCTCCGTGTTTGTTCACTACTACAGGCACGGCATACTGGACTGCTCCGGCTTCCCCAACCACTCTCACTGCTCGGAGGCCTCCACGTGTGAGTTACAACCCTACAGTGAGCATTACCACTGAGTTGTTTCTGCCCCTGTGGACATTATCATTTGGGGACGCTCCCTTATTTACTTGTCCTTTTTCAGGGACTGAATCTCAACTTTAGGGTTTCAGAGACTATTCTTTCTCTCCTCCTGAGAGTGTGTTGGCCGTGTTATGACTCTTATGTTTATTTGTATGTATGCTACATCTCACATTGATGTCATTATGATATTTACTCTTGATATATAAAGTCTACACGTTTGTGATAATTAACTGTACAGTGATTATTTCCATTCAGTTCTATTGTGTTCTTAAGGAAAGGAGGGGGTGCATTCACTTCCCCCTCCTTTCCTTGCCAATAAACCGACGTATTGGCAAGGAAAGGAGGGGAAGGAGGAGGCGATTTGCTTCCTCCCTCCTCCTTTCTTTGCCAATACGTCGGTTTATTGGCAAGGAAAGGAGGGGGGGCGATTCACTTCCCCCTCCTTTCCTTGCCAATAAATCGGAGTATTGGCAAGGAAAGGAGGGGAAGGAGGAGGCGATTTGCTTCCTCCCTCCCTCCTTTCCTTGCCAATACTTCGGTTTATTGGCAAGGAAAGGGGGGGAGGCGATTCGCTTCCTCTTTCCCTCCTTTCCTTGCCAATACTTCGGTTTATTGGCAAGGAAAGGAGGGGGGCATTCACTCCCCCCTCCTTTCCTTGCCAATAAACTGAAGTATTGGCAAGGAAAGGAGGGGAAGGAGGAGGCGATTTGCTTCCTCCCTCCCTCCTTTCTGTGCCAATACTTCGGTTTATTGGCAAGGAAAGGAGGGGGGGCGATTCACTTCCCCCTCCTTTCCTTGCCAATAAATCGGAGTATTGGCAAGGAAAGGAGGGGAAGGAGGAGGCGATTTGTTTCCTCCTCCTCCTTTCCTTGCCAAAACTTCGGTTTATTGGCAAGGAAAGGGGGAGGCGATTCGCTTCCTCTTTCCCTCCTTTCCTTGCCAATACTTCTCGGTTTATTGGCAAGGAAAGGAGGGGGCATTCACTTCCCCCCTTTCCTTGCCAATAAACTGAAGTATTGGCAAGGAAATGAGGGGAAGGAGGAGGCGATTCGCTTCCTCCCTCCCTCCTTTCCTTGCCAATACTTCGGTTTATTGGCAAGGAAAGGAGGGGGGGTGATTCACTTCCCCCTCCTTTCCTTGCCAATACAGCGGAGGACTGGCACGGAAAGGAGGGAAGGAGGAGGCGATTCACTTCCTCCCCCCTCCTTTCCTTGCCAATACTCCGGTTTATTGGCAGGGAAAGGAGGGAGGGCGGCGAGAGAGGAGGAGGATGCCCCCCACGCCCCTCGCTGCCTCTCTCTAGCCCCGATCCATGGATCCATGGATCGGGGCTGAGAGAGGCAGCGAGGGGCGCGAGGCATCCTCCTCCTCTCTTGCCGCTTTGCCATAGGTGGGAGAGGAGGAGGAGGCCCTCGCTCGCCCCCCTCGCCTCTTTTTCACCCTGATCCATGGATCCATGGATCGGGGCTAGAGAGAGGCAGCGAGGGGCGCAGGGGTCATCCTCCTCCTCTCTCGCTGACCTGCCATAGGCGAGAGAGGAGGAGGCCCTCGCTCGCCCCCTTCGCCTCTCTTTCACCCTGATCCATGGATCGGGGCTAGAGAGAGGCTGCAAGGGGCGCGGGGGGGCATCCTCCTCCTTTCTCGCCGCCCTGCCATAGGCGAGAGAGGAGGAGGAGGCCCTCGCTCGCTGATTGGCTAAAGGAAAGAAGGTGGTTTTATGGTACCACCTGGTCTCCATTAGCCAATCAGAAACCGCGTTGACTAAGGGCAAAGAAGCCATCCTACGTCCTTACGACACTTACGCGCCAGATACAAAAATGGCGCCGCCCAGTGTCGAAAAAGAAAGGCTACTTCCTGGTTTGCCGGTGAGTTGCGTAAAAACTATAAAGTCCCATTTCTTACTAATCTCTTCCGATATCAATTAATTTTCATAACTCAGAGGCCATGCCTAATATTTTATGTTTCTAGCTATTATTGAGACATTCTTCTTCGGCATCGAGTATTTATGCCACAGCGGAATAGGCAACAGAAATATAGAAGTTTAATTCCCCATCGGCCCAATCTCCAGTCTCTGTTCGTGTGAATAATGACACTCTCATTCAATTCACAAGGTAAAAATATAACTTTGTATTGAATTGAATCTAACAATAACAAGCTAAGCATGGAAAAACAACAGCAATCTCAGCTACCTTTCTAAACATCCTATCCTCACAAATATTCAATCCCAACCAACTGTCCTCTTCAACGGACAATTCCCAACTGTCATTCTGTAACTGACAAATTCTCAACATTCCATTCATCAGTCTTGAGACAGCGCCATCTGGTGTCAAACATGTCACACTGCAGAAAATACATCTTGTGCTGACTCATGAATTGCCATTCAAAATGCAATAATCTGACACTCCTCCTTCATGAGCAACACAAGTACACACATTACTTATAATAACAATATCTTCTTACAAAATACATTTAATTTACAATTAGTCAATGATTTTGTAACCATATCAGCCATATTCTCATCTGACTGGACATACACAGGATTAATAAAACCATCCTGTACTAACTTTCTAACATTTTGGTACCTTACCCCAATATATTTTGTTCTCTGCTTTAATCCTTCAGCATTTGATATTGCTATACAAGATTGAGAATCAGTAAATAAAGATATCTTATCTTCAAAACTTTGGAACTCGTTTACTAGAGCCTTTATCCACTCTAGTTCTGTACAACAGTCAGACAAAGCAGAAAATTCGGCTTCTGCCGTGGATAAACAAACGTGTGACTGTTTACGAGATTTCCATGTCACTTGTATCCCATTAAAACTAATTAGATACCGGAACATGACAAGTTTTGTTCGTTGTCACCAAAACTTGCGTCTGCAAACCCCTTCATACCGCTTTCTTTTGGACAAATTTTTAGCTTTTTGTCACATGTTCCTTTCAAATATCTTAACACTCGTTTTACAGCTTGCCAATCAGTCAACGTTGGTTCATTCACTCTCCTGCTTAGTACATTAGTGGCATAGGCGATGTCAGGCCTAGTCCAATTTGCCAAATACAAGAGGCTCCCAACCACTGATCTATACAATGTTTGATTGTCAAACATTTCACCTCTATCAAGCTTTAAAAAATCTGGTACCATTGGAGTGGCTACTGTTTTACACAGAGTCAATCTTGTTCTCTCAAGTAACTCAAAAATTTTGTCTTTTGATCTAGACAAATATCTTTTTCAGTTCTAGTTACATTTACGCCTAAGTATTTCCGGACTTCTCCAAGATCTTTTACAGTCATACTTGACTTTAGTCCCTTAAAAACTTGTTCCACATCCCTTTTGGATGGTGCTAGTACTAAGAGATCATCGACAAACACCAAAACAAATGTTTGCTTTTTAGACTCATTTCCTTTCTTATATAGACATGTATCTACACTGCTTCTTTCGAAGCCAAGACCCTTTAACTTTTCGTCTATACACTGGTTCCAGCATCTCGCTGCTTGCTTTAGCCCGTATAATGCTTTCCGTAGTCGATACACACCAGTTGGAGTATCTTTTTCAAAACCAGGTATTGCTCTCATATATACATTGTCAGTCAGCTCTGCGTTTAAATAAGCTGTGGCAATGTCAAAGTGCCTTATAACATACTTTCTTTGCACACCGATGCCTAAAGCAGTCCTAATTGTTTCAGGTCTAATCGTTGGAGCATATACCTCATCATAATTTTGATTGTAAATTTGACCAAAACCTTGTGC